>JAMQGT020009413.1:0-48010 GCA_024447675.2 Pterophyllum scalare | reverse complement strand
CCCTTTATTTTTTTGAGCAGTGTATAAAGAACTTCTACTAAGAGTTGTGATTACATGACCTCAGTTGCAGCAGTTTGATATGATGATCACAATATTTACAGTGAAAATATTTAGTGTGTCTGTTTCTGTCAGCTCGTGGCTGAGACACAACGAGCCCGAGGCCACAAAGAAACACAGTGTGAGTCTCCCACGGAGACGAGAGCTGAGCAGACTGAAAAAGGAGCTGTGCCACAAATTTAACCTGGCTGACATCAGGTAGGCACAGCTTTACCCTGTCGTTACCTTTGGGAACATGGTTCCTGAGAGCACTGACACTGCACAGTTTTGTTTCTCGAGTCTGTGCGTTACACAGTAAGAACATGTGTCGTCACCTGTGTGGTGCAGATGGCAGCGCAGCTGGGGAGTTGCCCACAGATGCTGTCAGCTTCAGAGTCTGAGCCGCCTGTCTCAGCAGAACCCCGAGGCCCTGATCAACCTGCGAGGTAAACGGCACTGCTGCCAGCAGTAACACAGACCCTTGAACTCTCTATCCCTCTGACAACTTTGTAATGCACACCTCATTCAGGTTTATTTGGAGCTAACTGTACTCAGGTAACAGTGAAATATGTGTAGGTAACTTTTTGTATGCGGTTCATGCACATGAATCTCGTTTCCTCAGTGACAGTGAAAACGTGGAAGGTTTGTGGTAAAAAGATTTCAAGGTGATACTGTTGTGTGACAGTTTGTGAGTATTTGGACAGTGACATAGTGTTTGTAACTTCAACACTCAGTGAGGTTTAAGTCAGAGTTGTGTATAACCGTGAGGTGGCGCTGCTGCTTGGTCAGATTCATTTCCACTGCACTGCGTGTAATGCCCTCTTCCATCTTCTTCCCAGGACATACTGTTGTGTTTGCTGACCAGTCAGGGATGAATGCCTCTGGACACATCATGCTGGGAACTATGGATGTTCACCATCAGTGGACAAAAGTAATGCAGCTGCAGCCCTCCTGCTGTCACACACGGTCTCTGTGGTGGTGTTTTCTGACCCCTGCTGTGTGCCTCCAGGTCTTTGAGCAGCTCCCCAGCTATCGCAGCCTGCAGCAGCAGACACACTGGCTGAAGGAGAGGATCAGCCTCCTCCTGGGTGGGACCCAAGTGGTGCACATGGAGAGGCTGGGACCAGTTCAGCCCATTGCTGAGCACTACAGCACCCTTAGCACCTTTCACAAATGTCTGCTGTCCCAGCACCTTCGCCTGCACCCCAGGAGCCTGCAGGGCCTCACCATGTTGCTGGAAAAGTATAGTCCCTTTAACCTCTGACCTCTGACCAGTTTACTTTGAATCGGTCATAATTTAATGTTTGTGTCTCTTCCAGTGACCGCTCTAACCCCAGCCTTCACGAGATGGGGCACTTCATTATTCCCGCCAGCTGTGACCTTCCCACGCTGCAGGTCTTCCTGCAGAGCCACGCCCCCGAGGCCAGACAGCGCGTCCAGCGCAGAAACCAGTGAGTGTGATGTAGAGAACTAATAACCTGAAACCCTGGCTGCATATCTTTATTCCCCACTTAATATTCCTGTTCTCTCAAAAATGCTTCAAGCAATACTCAAAAGTATTTTGGTCACAGCAGCAGATTAAAAATGCACACGCTTCATTAAGGCCAGTTCATGGAGGCTGCCTCTACCTGCCAGTGAGGGTCTAACATACCTGTGTGGAAACATCCACACCCACATCCTTGAGTGCTCACACCTGAAACTGCTCTTCTACAAAGTCAAACTTAACGAGACTCCTGATTCTTTTTCTGTGGGTCATAGTTTAAGATTAGAAAAAGTGTGAGGTGATGCTGCAGTCAGTGAGGGCAGAGGTCAGGCACACTTAACAGCTCAATCAGCCCTTTGTGTCTCTGATGGCAGGACTCATCCATAGTAACAAGATAACCTTTACAGCCTTTATTTGGTCTGTTTCTGTGCATTTAATGACACACAGCGCATGTTCATAATAACAGTGTGGGATCATAATTTATATGAGAAGAGGAAATTAACCAGCAGAGACACTAACCCAACACGGAATAAAGATAATCAATCACTAAAGATACAAAGTGAATCTCCTGGGATAAACTGCAGGAGTGCATCACAGGTTCCCCTACAGTCCAAAGAACATATGTTGGTCAGCGGTGTTAAAGTTGGAACATGGCAGGGCTGGGCGATATGGACCAAAAGTAATATCTCCATATTTTTCAGCTGAATGGCGATATATATATATATATATATATATATATATATATATATATATATATATATATTTTTTTTTCCCCCAAAGGTACAAACAAAAAGGCCCTTCAGACTCAAAGCTACATGTCCTAAATGTAACACAGACACTTTTATTAACATTTAGCTGTAGATGTACATGAGAAACTGCTCAAAAATCAACTATTGGTATATTTAAATAATAACGCTCCTTAAGTAAATTAATGCTTTTTTCCCTCCATAACTCAATGTAAAGAGGAAAGATCCAGAACAAAAACAGCAAAAGGCTGACGTACTTTATTAAAAAGCCAGTCTGCAGTGTTGACGTCAGCAAAGCGCTGCCTCCTGTGTGGACTGCTGTACGTGAACAGAACGCCGTCCCTCAGTCAGCAGGGTTCGAGGCAGGAAGTCCACAGTCACAAGCGATGACGTATCACAGCGACAGCCCCCCCCCCCCCACTCAATGCAGCAGCTGTAAGCACACAAAAAAGACCCACTTCCACTATTAAGGTCACGTGACTTATGGTACAAACCACCTTCTGATATCTAGTTGAGGTATGGCCAGGGACCCTTGGGGGTCCCGGAGATGCCGTCCGGTCTTTAAGTCCGACGTCATTTCCGGGTCCAAATGCTCCTACATAAGCCAGTGACTGTTCACTATCAAAGATGAGTGTAACAGACCTTACCGACTGCAGCCATTTCCGCCTCTTTCTCATCGTTAAAAATCACAGCTGAGTGTGTTTCCGAGTCGGATCGGTTAAAACAACCAGGGACGCAGCATTGTGACATATTGATCACGTGACAGTTTGGACCCGGAACTGGAATTCTGCGTCATCACTTAATAACCGGATAGCGTACGAACGGATGCAGTATGAAGGCCGTATGTATACAAAACACGGCGACAGCGAGGATTTCAGGTTTCCAGAAGTCGGAAAGTGGCTACATTTGTTGTTTTTGGTGAAAGCGCTGCCAGGGGCTGCTCAGAGGGGCTCATCTGATTATTGCTGTTCTCTCCAACATTGTGGGATCTTTACCGCACTGTATGAGGTGATTTTAAATGTTTTTATTTTTGGTTTACTTTTTTTTTTTTTTTTCTTGAGTGACAGGAAAAATTCAGTTTCAAACAAAATCAGTTTATTAATGCCAGTAGTGATTTTTTTTTTCCTCATCATTTGCAGCTGTGGAAGCAAATGTGTGAACACAAACTGAAAACTGATCAGTGGTGCTCATTAAGGACTGTTCTTTATCCTGTTTGTTCTGTTGGACACCACCCCTCATACTGCTTTATCAACTGTTACTCACTCTTCTGTGTGTGTGTGTGTGTGTGTGTGTGTGTGTGTGCAGACTGCAGGCTGAGGAGGAAGCTGTGGTGAAGCTGTGTCTCGAGAGTCTGTCTCTAAGGAGCCTGTCCAAGGAGCCCAGCGTCAGCTCCAGCCAGATGATCTTGTGCTGTAAAAGGCTGCTGGAGCAGCGCTCTCCTCTCATGCAGGGCCTCCGAATCTGTGTTTCTCACTTCTACTCCGTCATGCAGGACGGAGATCTGTGTGTTCCTTGGAACTGGAAGAGCTGAGCTGCAGGGGCACATTGGGAAGCTGCTGGGTGTAAGAAGTACTTCCAGAGATTTGATACTGTTGAAGCAACAAATAGACACATTTACCAGGACGTCACACCGATTTTCTTGTTTTTTATTGGGTTACTGTTCAAGGATTATCCTCTTGCTAGAAAAGCAAAATGGGAAAATCATTTGATGCACAGTAGAGGACAGTGTGTGTGTGTGTGTGTGTGTGTGTGTGTGTGTGTTTTCTGGCCAGAATTGCAAAATAATTAAAGAGAAAAAAGTTAAAGCTCTGAGTTTTCTGAAGTGTTTGCTTTTATGATTAAATCCCTGAAGCATCAAAACGTCTGAGAACCAAATAGTTTTCAGCTGAACTGCCATAACGGACATAAACTACACTGCCAACAGAATTCACTCACCATCCAGATCATTGAATCCAGGTGATCCAGTCACTTCCACAGAATATCTAGTTGATACCTGTGCAACAGGTCCAGTCACTGCTCAATATTCCACAGTCAGCTGTTAGTGGGATTATAACAAAGCGGAAGCGATTGGGAACGACAGCAGCTCAGCCATGAAGTGGTAGGCCACGTAAAATCACAGAGTGGGGTCAGTGGATGCTGAGGGTCATAGTGCACAGAGGTCACCAACTTTCTGCAGAGTCGATCACTACAGACCTCCAACCTTCATGTGGAGACGTGTTCTCTGGAGGGATGAATCACACATCTCCATCTGCCAACCTGATGGAGGAGGCTGGGTTAGGTGGTTGCCACGGGAACGGTACCTGTCTGACTGCATTGTGTAAAGTTTGGTGGAGGGGGGGTTATGGTGTGGGGGTGTTTTTCAGGAGTTGGGCTCCGCCCCTTAGCTCCAGTGAGAGGAACTCTGAATGCTTCAGCATACCAAGATCTTTGGGACAGTCTGATGCTCCCAACTCTGTGGGAACAGTTTGGGGATGGCCCCTTCCTGTTCCAACATGACTGCACACCTCAAAGCAGGTCCTTCAATTCATTTCCCTCAAGGTGCTTTATATTGTAAGGTAAAGATGCAAGTTCTGTGCTTGGACCCCTTCTCATCACCATCTACATCAGGGATCCTCACATCCAGGCCTCAAGGTCCGGCGTCCTGCAGGTTTTAGATGCGTCTCTGCTTCAACACACCTGAGTCAAATCTAGAAGTCATTAGCAGGACTCTGGAGAACTTGACTGCACACTGAGGAGGTAATTCAGCCCTTTGATTCAGGTGTGTTGGCTCAGGGACACGTCTGAAAACCTGCAGGACACTGGACCTCGAGGCCTGGATTTGAGGATCCCTGATCTATACATGCTCCCCCTTGGTCAGATCATCTGCCCGTCTCTTCTGCCATTTCTATGCTGATGACACACACCAGATGTTTACAACCTGGGTGTCATCCTAGACTCCACACTTTCATTCCAGGCTCATTTCAAATCACCAAAACAGCCTTTTCCAACCTAATGAACATCTCTAGACTTTGGCCTTTACTTACTGACTCTGTAGCAGAGACCCTTATCCATGCCTTTGTCACCACCAGGCTGGACTACTGTAATAGGGTCTTGTGCGGTATCTCCAGCAAAGCCCTGGACAGTCTCCAGTGTCCAGAACTCATTTGCCAGGCTTCACGCACTAAGCTCTGCCAGCCTCCATACCTTTGGGGACCGAGCCTTCAGTGTGGCAGCCCCCACCCTCTGGAACGCTCTCCCTTCTGAGCTTAGCGACGCCCCATCACTGGACCTTTTTAAAACTCGCCTGTTCAAAAAGTCCTTTAATCTCTAGTTCACCAATTAATTTACTTACTTTTTTGTTTTTTTAACTTACTCTTTGTACAGCATCCTTGGGTTTCTTAAAAGGTGCTATATAAATCTTATTTTCCAGGCTATAAACTCCAAAACCACAGGGAGTTGAGCCACGCAATTTGGCATGTGTGTTGCCAAAGATGTGCAACACAGTGATTCATGTTCCTCCATGTTTAGTACCTTTGTACACTTTGGCTGTATTTATCTGAAGTGGAACGTAAACTACATGGAGGATTTCAGGCTGCTAATGCTATGATAATATATGCTAATGAGATGCAGCCTCGGAGCTGGAGGAAGAATGGCAGAGGATACTTTCAGTACTCACTGTAAATGTAACTTAGACTCAGTGACATAATCAGAGTGAATGGAAAGACACAAAATCTTATAATTGTGCCCTTTGTGCAAACTAATAATTTACTGTCACAGCTGACATTAGTAGAAGATATACAAAGATACATGCAAGTGTATCAATACACATGCACAGGTACACTTGTTAGCATATAGATATACAGGTGACATATTCATACATTCATATAAACTCAAAAGAAACCAAATGAGCATAACGTTGAAATGAAACTTGCCGTTTTCTACAAATCAATGAAAACTCCTCCGACTGTACTTACAGAGTTTTTCAAATCGTCTGGTATCCACAGAGCAGAGCTTTGACTAAATATTACAGAAACACTGGTTTCATATTGTTCAGAGGTTAAAATGAAGGTTGGTGCTGTGCTCAGCAGGACTGCTGTGAACATGAGGGCACGCGGTTTCATGTTACAGCCGCATTTCACATCACATTTCATAAAGACAGCTTACATTTATCAACACATCTCCCAGTTAATTATTATTCAGCAAAGCGTCCCGTGTACAGTAGGTGCGTTTCCCCTCTGAGGTCAAAGAGCCGGCATTAAATCAAAGCAGAAACGCAGGCCATGATTCTACTCACTCTTAGACTGGGTCTACTCACCACGGCCTTCCTGGCAAACATGAACAGAGCCACGTGTGTTACAGTAAACAATTTATTTCCACTCGTTACAGTCAGAAAATAAAAGGGCAGTTCTTAGCCATTTGACAACAACACAGACGGAGTTCTTCTCTCCTCAGCGGTCCAGGTGCTGAGACGCAGTGGCTCAGCAGGGTGCTGTACGGGGGGGTCATTTCCTTTGGACTTGCGTAAAAGATGAGGACAACTGGAAGGGCTGGATGGGTTTCTTGCGGAAGTCCGGGGAGAGCCTCTGCTGCGTGGTAGGCAGCAGCTGGTTCCGTTTGATGATCTGCAGAGCCAGCTGAGTGTTTCCTGAAGACAGCACCAGAGAGGGATTAGGGTCAAATAACCTCAAACACTCAAAGCAGCTAATGAACCACGAGACAGAAGATGACCTGTCCTCATCCACGGTCTTCATTATCTGTTATCACTGATTTACTATTAAATATGAATCTGACACACTGAGCTAACAGTTTTAGATAGCATTATATTTAGGCTTAACTCTCAGGAGCCATGAAAGGACACGGAGCCTCATAACAGCTCTGAGGGGGGTGGAGCCTACCCCAGCTGACATAGGGCGAGAGGCAGGGTGCACCTGTACAGGTCACGAGCCTGTCACAGGGCCAACACAGAGAGACAGACAACCATCCACGCCTACAGCCAGCCAACCTAACCCCAGTAACTGATGTCTTTGGACTGTGGGAGGAAACCCACGCAGACACGGGCCAAGGTGGGTTCAAACCCAGACCTTCTAGCTGCGAGGCAACAGTGCTAACCACCGTGCTACCCTTGTGATTTCTATAACTCTCCGTGAGACTTCTGCACCTGTGGACAGGTATTTTGGCCCCCTCCCTCTCAGGTTTGAAGGGTGCCTTCTGCAGGAAGCTTCAGAACTTTGAACTACCGTGATTCCGCGACCGTTTGTCCTATCAGAAAAATTCAAACGGTTTCCATTGTGGTGCTGAATACAGGACACACCTTACTTTTCATGTCCCTACGGTCGGGGGGGGGGCGTCATTTTTGTCCAGGCCAGTTTCATTAGTTTGGTTTTAAAATGATTCTGCTGAACCATAATTCAAAAGCAGTGTCTGATTTTCATCAGTTAATTTTATACCGTATGACTTTCATCAGTTTCAAGTTATTTCGGTGACCACTGTGGGCCTCCTTCTGTACCTGAGGGGCACCAACAGGTGTGTCCATGTCTGTATCAGGTAATGATGCAGCTCTACTTCGTGCGCAGAGCTGTTATGACACCAGGCTCCCTGTCCTAAATATAGTGTTATCCAAAACCATGTTAGCTCAGTGTGAGCTAATGTTTTCCACATCTGTAAACCAGCTGAGGGAGCTTATCACAGCTCCAGGTGACAACCTCATGAAGCTGGCTGAGGTGGACAGAGCTGAATGTTCAGCTTGGGTCTCCACCCTGTGAATATGTCCAAAGCTTTGACTGCCGCTCGAGCTCAGAGTCACATGACCTAATAACTACAATCACATGTTCAGCTGTGTGTGTCCTTGTGAGTGTGACAAAGATCTGACCATTCTGCAGCTCCAGATAAACTCCAAGCAGGATGGCTTCAGGTGGGATCTCCTTGCTGTTCATCATTGATGCAGCCTGATGACGACAACACAAAAGGACAACAGTGACCTCTACATGATCGCAGCGCTGGGAGTCTTATGACGCTTCCTGATGGAGTCGGAAGCGGGCAGGTCAGCAGGTTGCAGACATGAAGACGGCACGTAGCTGTCAGAGTAAGGAGCGGAGCTAATGGGATGCTGTTCAGTGCTGACAGTATGAATAAAGGTTTGTTGGACATTTGTCTACCAGAAAAAGATGGCTACAACAGAAAGCTAATCAGCAGAGGTGGCAAAAGTACACTCTGTACTTAAGTAGAAGTACAGATACTTGTGTTAAAAATACTCTGGTAAAAGTCGAAGTACTGGTTCAACTTCTTTACTCAAGTAAAAAAGTACAGGCTGTGAAATGTACTCAGAGTAAGGGAGTAAAGTAGCTCTGTGTGTGTGTGTGTGGGGGGGGGGGTCATCCAGGTCAGGAAAGGCTGGACTTCTGTTTCAGCTCACTTGCTTCGAGCTCCAGTTTCTACCTGATGTCTTAGTGCAGAGCTGACTGAACCTTGTGTTGTGTTAATAAAACACTACATGAGAACAAACGTTGCTTCAGTCTGAATTCTGATTGTAATGACTGCACTCAGCATGAACGCTGCTCTGCAGAACAGGAGAGACCATTTAAGAAGCTCTGTTTGCCGTTACCTACATCAGAGGCTGAGTCTGCCTCACCTGAACAGGAAGCTGAGTACAGCCAGGGGTTACAGTGGGATTCAGCAGGTGGGGACCCTCAGGTGGGCTGCAGTGGCTCAGTGTGGGCAGAGGAATCACAGCTCTCAATCCTCTCTACTGTAGTAGATTTTCTTTCTGTGAGCAGCTGCTGCTGCTCTGTGTGGATTTACACCACATCACTGAAATTTCTCCCATATTGGCTTCCTTCTCCTTGGTCATTGGCTCCCTGTTAAATCTAGAATAGAATTTAAAATCCTTCTCCTAACATACAAGGTCTTGAATAATCAGGCCCCATCTTATCTCAAAGACCTCATAGTACCGTATCACCCCAATAGAGCACTTCGTTCTCAGACTGCTGGCTTACTTGTGGTTCCTAGGATACTTCAGAGTAGAATGGGAGGCAGAGCCTTCAGCTTTCAGGCCCCTCTTCTGTGGAACCAGCTCCCAGCTTGGATTCAGGAGACAGACACCCTCTCTATTTTTAAGATTAGGCTTAAAACTTTCCTTTATGATCAAGCTTATAGTTAGGGCTGGATCAGGTGACCCTGAACCACCCCTTAGTTATGCTGCTATAGGCCTAGGCTGCTGAGGGGGGTCCCATAATGCACTGTTTCTTCTCATTCACCTTTATTTACTTGTTTATACTTCACTCTGTATTTAATCATTATTATTAATCTCTGTCTCTCTTCCACAGCATGTCTTTTGTCCTGTCTCTCTCCACTCAGCCCCAACCGCTCACATGCAGATGACTGCCCCTCCCTGAGCCTGGTTCTGCTAGAAGTTTCTTCCTGTTAAAAGGGAGTTTTTCCTTCCCACCATCGCCAAGTGCTTGTTCATAGGGGGTTGTTTGGACTGTTGGGTTTTCTCTGTGTTATTGTAGGGTCTTTACCCACAATACAAAGCGCCCTGAGGCGACTGTTTGTTGTGATTAGGTGCTATATAAATAAAATTGAATTGAACTGAATTGAATTGAATCCATCCAGATGTAATCCAGTGTTTCCCCAGCTAGCTGGGCTGACCCATCTAACCTCTCGTGCTCACTTTTTTCCATCTTTCTCCTCTGAGTGAACTTCTCTCTCTTTGCCCTCGCTGAAATACAGCAGCTCTTCTTTTAGCTAGCGGACACACTGTGTGTTTGCTGATATTTGTTGACCATTTAGAAATGTTGCATTTACCTGCAACAAGTTACTCCTTTTATTTCTGCTCCTCTTCTGTAGCGCTAGCTAGACGCTTAAGTACCGCGAGCACATCTGCCCTCAGTCCGGCCCGCTGTAACCCCTGACTGTAGCGCTATAAATAAATGATAATGTTAGCTCTTTTATCTGTTTGCATGTGATGAGCCCTGGGGATGGAGGATACAGCAGTACGATTCTCTCTCGTCTGTTTAGGCTCAGGTCGTTTGACGGCGCACTGACGGGAAACACAAACGTCTCAGCCTCGTTACACCTAAAGTAACGAGTCTGTTTGGAAATGTAACGAGCAGAAAGTACAGATACTTGTGTAAAAATGAAGGGAGTAAAAGTAAAAAGTAGTCAGAAAATAAATACACACAGTACAGATACCTGAAAAATCCACTTGAGTACAGCAACAAAGTATTTGTACTTCATTACTTCCACCTCTGCTAATCAGTAACCAGTTTGGTCAGTTTGCACTGCCCTGAGAACAGCTCATCAACAGATCCAGAAAAGAACCAACTCAGCATGCAGGTCACTTTTTTGAGCTCAGCAGGTCCGAGAAATGACACAACACATGGCGTTACCGTGGTTACCTGAGTCAGGCACTTGCGGGCCTTGTCGTACTCACTCCTCAAACAGTACGCACTACCCAGGTTAAAGAGCATCATGGCCCGAGCTGAGGTCACGCTGCTGGGGTAACACAGAGGAGTCTGCTTCCCTGCTGCAACACACAGACAAGACAGACACAACAAACACACAGACACACACAGTTTTTACAGTATTCTGAATTTCCTGCTGCTCTCAGAGCTACAAACTTTGGTGCTCCCGGGACACTTGTGTGTCAGGTGCTTTACATGAGTTTCCTGTTTAAATTCTGTATATTATGTTTTCGAATGGTTTAAATAAAAAGCAGACTTAATAATGTAAACTTACACGATTCGACAGGCTCGTCTCCTTTGTCAGACCCTGCTGGCAGAAGGAACGGGAACTGTTAGATGGAAACAAACCTACAGCAAAGGTTTCACCGAGTCCTGATTTAAACCCACGCACCCTGGTCTTGTTCACTCATCAGCACGCCCATCGACACGTCACTGACGTTCTCCGGGTTGAGGTGAGCGATTGCATCGGAGATTCTGTCCAATGAGATGAGGGCTTCAGCAGCATAGAGGTGACCAAGAAACCTAAATGCACAGGAGAGAAACCAGAGAGCAGGTAATGAACTCAAAGGTCATCAGGTGCATGCCGTCTTTTTCTCTCTCACATCCACAAGGTTCTGTGCCTACATTGGACTTTTCATTTGTATTTGTTTTCATTTCAGCAACAGTCCTGCTGTTCTTATTCTGTAGGGTTAGTCAGCTGTGTAAGCAAGGACTTACTTGAGAGATCCAGACACCTTGGTCTGATGGAGAAGCTTCTCAGCATGGTTCAGAGCCATCAGGTTGTCTCCCAGCGCCAATGCGACGTAACTACTGCAGGCCAGGATGGAGCACCTACTCAAACAGTCATGGATTAGTGCGTGGCACTCTGACGGGTCGGAGGTTAGCTGAATGAGCAAAGATGAACATTACCTGAGGTTTTCTACCTCCTGTTTTCTAAGGGGAGCAGACGGAGCAGCAGACAGGAACTTATCAGCCTCCTGACCTTTTCCACTGCAAGACACACCAATAACTTCGTCAGAGCACATACCCAACTCTGAGTGCACCACAACTCATCATTATGTCTCAGTATTGCATTTAAGTTATCCTGGCAACTCCACCCACTCGGTCCAGATCATCGTCCCTCTCGCTTATCCAGACCGAATGACATCCCCTCACTGCAGATCCTGGGGACGTGGACAGTGAGTCACTCTTCCTGCACAGCTCCATGTTATCCAATGGTTACTCCACCCCTGAATCTACACCTGTATCAGCTCTTTGTGATGATCTGGCTGGGGAAGTGGAGGTGTGCAGCGCACCTTAGTACATGCCACAGCCTTGGAGTCTTCCACAGCCCCACTCAGTTCCTGATGACAGTTATCAGTGCACTGTTAGCCTCGTACCTGCCCCACAGAAGAGTCTCAGGCTCTCTCAGTCACTCCGGGCAGTGTTCAGGTTCCTCTGCCTGGTCTAAGGTCTTAGTGTACCGCTCTCAGCCAGCAGCTGAGGCTTTGACTCCTTCAGTGTGAGCTCTGCCTGTGTGTTCCACTATCAACATCCTATGAATCCATCAGTTTGTCCATATCTGCGTGATACTTAAGTGCTTCACAGAATGGATGTCCATGTGGATGAGTGCTTGCAGTAACCAGCTGAGGGCTCGGAGCAGAAAAGCACTAAGTACAGTCCATTAGCCGATACTTGGACCTCCAATGCTCTGTTCCAAAAATGGCACTGTTACATGCCGATTTTATTTCTTTATATAGATAAAGCATATTTAAAACAGATGGGTGAGCATTTCTGTTCTAAAATCCATCATACTGCACAGCCATGAACTGAGAGTCTGTAGAGACCTGTTCAGTTAGCAGCACAACAGTTGGTACTGCAAACTCAGCGGTGAAAGCACACCCACACGTATAGAGTATGTGAGGTTTGCTTATTCATTTGCTGAACATAGTTATTGGTAAGATGTGAACATACACAGAGGGACGAAGAGCAAACAGACCTTATGGGAAACACAGACAGTGGGTGAAACCAGAAAGGCTTCCCCTTCAGGAAGTGATGCGTGGACAAACCGACATGTCTGACCTGCAGGCATCGCTGTTCTCGCTGCCGCTCTCAGTGCTTCCGGACTGGCTGGAGTTCTTGGAGCTGTGCTCCGTCTTCACATCTTGCTGCTGGTGTTCAGGGAGCAGCAGCAGGGCGTTCCTCAGGCAGATCGCTGCAAACTCCATACTGGCAACTGGAATAGCTGCTGACTGGCCCTCACTGTACAAACACAAAGACCGTGAGGCCAGTCTAACCCACAATGAACTATCAGATTGCATATTAACCGGACTTAAAAATGCTTAAAAATGATTTGATTATATAAAGATGAAAGCAGGATGTCAATAATGCAGCGGCTCTCGATCAGTCACATTTCCCATTTTTGTCCGTAACACAACAAACACCTCGTGCATCTAATGGGTGAAGACCCATCTGATGACATTCTGTACTGTGCACCCCGTTAGTTTTACCCACCAGTACTGCAGTACTGACAGGACTCCTGCCCTCTAGTGGACAGTTGTGGCCCTGACACTGACCTGTAGATGGTATTCTGTGCAGACTGAGATGCCAGGATGATCTTGCGATGGTAGCCCTGCCCAACAACAGACTGAACGATTCCTTTTTTACAAGGCAAACCTTTGCTTTCCTGCTCCAGCCCCTGGAAATTAAGAACATAAAGAGATTGTTGCACAATTTAGGTTCAAAGATGCTAGAAATTAGAGTGGAGTTTGACCAGTCTGTGAATAATTTGTGAAGGGAGAACAACTTTGTATGGCTCCTTGATCCACAAAACAGCCCCATTAAAAAAAAAAAAAGAATAAATACATGAGAACAATTTAAGGAGCAAGGAAGGTAACATAATGCTCAGAGACATACTCCTCTATGAAGGCAGGATCAACATACCCCTTTGTTAGCAGAGATGCAGCACTCTGCGAGCCGCAGCCACAGCCGAGGGTTGGAGTGATAAACCTGAACGGCCTCCATCAGACACTCAAACGCTGCCAGAGGTCTGCCGATGTGCAGCAGCTGAATGCCGCAGTTATACAGCAGCTCGTAGCGCTTGTTGGCCAGTAGAGCACACATGGGGATACCTGTGAATTTTTTAGCTGCAGAATAAAGACAACAAAAGAAAAGGCCTTATGGTTACGGAGGAACACATGACTGACATTTGTGCATAAAAACACCAAAAATATACCAGCACAACTCTGCACACCTCAGGGACACAGAAAAGGTTATAAAAGCAAAGGATGCTTCTGTAAACTCACGGGTAAAGACTACCATCAGTAGGGCGCTGGATGCTGTGTGTGTTTAACAAGTTCATTTATAAACTTCAGAGATTATAAATCAGAACTATATAAACCAATCAAAGTTGAGACAAAACTCAGGATGGGAATACACAAAGTGAAAGTGTACTTCAGAATGAATGATTTTAACACAACTGGCCCCTTTCACTGATACTTCCTCCTGCACCAGAGGTACCACGCTGGAGTTCACTGAGAGCCACAGAGCTGCAGCCCTGACATTCTTATAGAAAAGTAACTTTATTAGGTCCAATATCATTAGTTATTTACGTTTTACAGTAACCTGAAGCGCACCTCCTGAGAAACACCGTCATTTCCGGCTCCTCCCCCACGTTTGTACAAAGAAGCGTAAAAACTAGAGGGACAGATGAGTTTGCACCTTCAACAAACTGACCACAGCAGAGAGAACGATCCAGCTTTTTATGTTTCTGTCGGCCGGCACCGCACGTAAAACACCAGGACACGACTGAAAGGTAGTTAACACACCTGCACAGGTATAAATGCAGCAACGACACTGGCCATTTACGTGGGTTACGTTGTAGCTCTACAGAGAGCCAGCGCTGAAGTGTGAATCAGGAATGAGGTGGAGGAGGAGGCCGGGGCAGGTCTGAGCTTCGCTGCTCAGGCTGCGGCCCGCGGCCCGCGACCCCGCCCCAGAGAAGCAGGAGAACATGGATGGATGTTTGTGTTATACTATCATCATTTTAGAGTTGAACTTTTACGCGTCGTGAATTGTAGAACAACGAGCATCGTTCATGATGCGCAGCACAATAAACTGCAACACTATTAAGTCGCAATTTATTCCTTTTTCAGACGTTATTTTGTCATATTTTAATGAAGCACAAACATTGTTTGCAGTAATGCATTTTCATATTTTTGCCATCAATTTTTTTTTCTTTGTTTAGTCGACTAACAAATTAGTTGCCAGGAACATCTCTAGTGACAACGATACCGTAAAAACTGCAAACAGCTCAGAGCTGCCTTCTCCACACGTGCTTCCTAAGCCCCAGCAACCATCACGGCGTGGGCCCCTGGGCTTTCTTCAGGTCATTAGGTGGGTACCCTCCTTCATTAGTGCTTCGTCAATGAACCCGCAACTCTTCCAGAGGGCTTGACAGCGAACTCCAGCATCCTGGGGCAGCCCCCTCAGCCACTCAGGCTCCACCACCACCACTCACAGTGCTTCAACCATAACCACCTTGATGCCGTTTCAGCTCGTTTTATAATGTTGATGACCTTTGATGCCAAGTCTGGACACGCCACAGAGACTGCGCAGGGAATCCCCAGCAGCCTACCTCCACTGGTAAGTCCCACGCTCGCCATGCCGCCTCATTCATAGATGAGAGATGAGAGGTCTCACGCGCCTCCTCCATCCTCTTCCCCCATTGTCAGCTCAAGCAGGATCACTTGCTTAGATGTTCTAGACCACAGGACTATTATCTGGACTGACTGTCGAGATAGTAAGCTCCTCTGGCAACACTGTCTTGTGGTCATTTCCCAGTCAGAAGCAGATGCCAGAACTCTCCCCTGCACTGGTGAACCTGATCAAGCGAGGTGCTGCTGCCCCTGAGATGTTACAGGTCTTTCTCCTCTCTTCCTCTAGACCTGAAGCCAGTTCAGCCAATATCTGCTCATGCCTCCATCGAAATTTGCCATCAGCTAGGCTGGTCTAGCATGATGACAACACATGTTCCAGGTTTCTCCCACACAGCGTGCACCCTGGATTTTGAGCCAGCCCCCAGTGGTGGAGGTTCACTGGTGTTGGTAAAACATCATATGTAGAGGACAGGAGAAATTGTATGCACTTCTAATCCATCCCCCACATACCCCTCCACCCCAGAGACCTGCCTTGAACACCACCCCAGCATGACTACCTCCCCTGGTTTTTCATGGACACTGCCTTTGCTTCACGATGTTCTTCCTCCACCAGGCGCAGCTCTTCCTGGACAAGGCTGCGCCGCCCCCTGATATTAGTGTCCCTCCACCTTGCCCTGGTTATGACTCCTAGACCCAGCCTGCCTTGACTGACATACCCCCAAAATGTCCTTGTGGCATAGTCTTGCCTCCGCTTCGGCCACGGCTCTGGTTGGTGCCCACTTCTGTCCTGCACGGATGGCGATATCTGTTTGGCAAACCAGTTGGTCACTACTGTCACGCAGCATCATCACATGTTGGACTTTGCCCACTCTGAACTGATCAAGCACTGATGTTATGGGCAGTTGCAACTTACTCCCAGAGCTGTGCAGGTCGATGTAAAGCTTTTGGGGACTGACAGCCATCTCCGAAGGAAAGTGTTAATCCTCCTTTCCAAGGCTTCAACAGTTGTTAGCGATGTCTCATACAAGAGCAGCGGCCAATGAAGCCTTGGGAGCACCCCCTGCTGGTAGCCGCAGAGTTTGAATCTTCCGGGCAGCCGACTTCTGTCCAGGTCTCGTAGCCAATCTTGCGCCTGCCTAAGCATCTTCTTCACATACTTTCATTCAGCTGTGCTCTGTACCATTTCCCCAAACTCTTAATGGGTCTTTCGGTGACAGTGGGGATGAGTTCTTTTTTTGAAACAACTTGTCTCGGGCTCTACTCATGAGTTGGGCCACACATCAGATTTAGTTTCATCTTTTGGCTTACTGGTACATGAAATAACATGGCAGTTATTTTTAATGTCATCCTTCTTAAAACAGCAACTAGAAATAGGTGCATGTTTCAAAACCAGTACCTCTATTTGACACTGGCTTTCAGAGACCCCTCATTAAGCTGTCACACCAAGACCACTATACCACCTATATGCAGATGATATCTTAAATTACTTTAACACTACTTCCTCTGCTGTCTTAACATAGTTGGCCCACTGAGGTCACACTGGCCTGAAGTAAAACCCCACACATAGCCGTTGCGCTTAAATGCGCTATATAAATAAACGGACTTGACTTACATTGGCCGTTGCTACCATCTCCCAGCTGTGCACAGGTGTGGTCATTCTCTTGCAGAGCCTTCTTGAAATAGAAAATGCCTAGGTTATGTTTCCCCATTGCAAAGTGAATGCAGCCCAGATTGTTCCAGAACATACATCGAACACATTCACCTGAATGAGAAAAAAACACATGAGCAATTATTAACTAATAAAATGTCATTGTTAATGCCAGTCACACCTCTTGAGAAGACAACATCTGGAAACTGCAGTTATCCCAACAAAACCTAGACAAAGCAAAAGTCCATGTACAATTTTTTTTTTTAAAACCAGGATTATCCAAGAAGTCAACTGATCTTGTAGGTATCAGTCACCTGTCTTGATGGGTCCAGCGTGTTCTGCGATGTTGGAGCTGTTCAACAGTTTGACGGCTTTCCGGTAGTTTCCTCTCAGATACTCAAAATTACTCTTGAGAAATAGTGAGGGTGCAGACTAACGACAGGGATAAGGGAAAGAAGGAGACAGCTTTGAAGCAAGTCGTGCTCATTTACGATCAACTACACTATGTGTTTTATAACCAAGGTTCATATACCCCAGAAATATTTGTATCGGAGACAAACCTCATTTTTAACCAAACTAACAATGTTACAGTTCTCTCATCATCAGTGTAGAATCAACACGTAATTTTGTGTGAATTATGAGGATTGCAATGATATTATGTGCCACTGATCTGATTTCCAAAAAACAATGACCTGACCAAAATACTGTATCCCCTCCCCTTCACATTAGCACCAACAAGCAGACTCACATTCCCCGCTGTGTTCATCACTGATTTGATCTCCCTTTTACAGGCCTTGGAGGACTTCATCTGAATGTATGCTCTCACTTTGTACTGCAAATGGCAAAAATCAGTTAGAATAAGCCCATAAAGGCTAAAGCAGAGCAGCAGTGAGCAGTGGATGTAAAAGTCTATGAACAAAGCTCTCACCTGGTGCATTTTTGATTTGGCAGCTTCAATCATGGCTGCTAACTCAGCCTTCTGGTTTCCTCCATCTTTGTTTGAACTGTTGTTCTGAAATGAAGCAGAACCACGTCAGCAGTCTCAAACATGAAGTCGGTGGCCTGAGAAACAACTACATGACTAAAATTCTTGCACTTTCCATAACAATTAAGAGGCAGAGCTCAATCATTTATTCTTTGATATTAGTTCTACATGTGGTCTAAAGATTTACCGACAACATTTTTGATAGAAACCATTTCTGTGGATCATCCAGTGTAACAAAAGAACTCTGTTCCTGTAATCTGTCAATACTGACCACTGCAAACTAAATTCAGCTCACTGTTGGAGGCTGAAATCTTACAGATAAGTTTCTCTTACTAGGATTGATGAGCAATAACGCTAAGTAAGGGAGACGGGACAAAAGACACACTGTGGAAGAGAGCCAGAGATTAATAAGACCCTTCACCAATGGGGATGTCCTCCCATGATTAATGAAAATATACAATAAATGTAAAGGTCTGGACAACATTACAGCCCCATTTCTGCAAAACTATTTTGCCCTAATTTGGAGGCCTTGACCTAAAATTATCCAAATACTTTAAATCACCCCTGGGTTAGTAAAGATATAATGCATATTCCAGCAAAATACATTCAATATTAACAATACTCATTAAATCAAAACAATTTAGCATGCTGTAAGAGACTGATATTCTGTGATTACCTCTAACATCTCTACAAGGACTTCCTGGTAACCACATACTAGAACAGAACAGTACATCCTGCACTCAGGGGTGTATACTACATTAGGGCTGCAACTAAACATTTGGTAGTTGACCCTGAAAAGGAAAAGCAGAAGAAGATGGATGGATGGATGGACTAATCTGTCTTTTTTTTTGATTAGTCAACGATTATTCCAATCTTCCCTCACCTGTTCAACCCTGCCCACCTGTTAACATCACCTTGTTGTCTCTTCAGTTAAAATAACGACCCATAAAAATATGAGTTTGAAACTAATCAAATGTATTTTAACATTAATGTGGCCATCACAATAAACATCAAATAAACAAAGCATATTAAAGTGAATGGATTTTTATTTTTAAATGAAAATATAATGTGCTTATGAATAAAAATGGCCTCTGTCCAAAAGTTCAAATAAGGCTTCAGATTAAATCAAAACCAGCTGATTGAGTTCATCCAGAGGTTTATTATTCATTATTTTCTCCACCCTCCTCTCTGCCCCACCATCTTATGTTGTTCATGTTATGTTCTTCTTCGTTGGTATTGTTATTGGCAGACAATGGAGGCAATACTGCCCCCATATCTTCCTGTGGTGTACTGCAGTTACAAAATCACGTGGTTTTTGAATATGATGTGTCGACATTAAAATTCCACATCGACTAATTTTTGTAGTCGACATCGAATACATTGAGGAATCGTTGCAGCCCTATACTACATAATTTCTATTTATATAATCTATAACAATAAGCCATACATAATGCGTACTTACCAGGTATTCACGTCACTCATGCGTGTACAGCAGTATTACTACATAATGCACCCATACAACATAATATGCTGATATCAATGCATTATGTATAACATCACTACAGTCATAACCAAACCTTGTTGTTTTAAGAAATATTGCTGAGCAGTAAGTATGGCTTTAATATTGCTCAATGACGAGTCATAGTTTGTTCTATTTATGGCCATGAGTCATCCCTGACCACCACCTGTACCATCGACAATGTTCAGCCAATCAGAAGGCCACAGGCTGATCGATAAGGCTGCAGCCAAGAACTGATGTTGCTATAAACAGACTGGCTCTTTACCTGGAGACTTAGGATTCAGTTGTTCAGGGAGGCACCCCCAGACATATGAATACTGCATTACACATCTTTGAAGAGTAAAGAACACATGCGTAACACTCAGTTGTCACCATCGAAGTGCCAGCATTTCACCCACACTTGCATTAAAAACAGACCTACAACAGAAACATATCTAGGAGCATGCGTATGAATAAAAAGCCTTACAATATTAAGCCCATGCACACTCTAGTATTCTCAAAAATCTACAGTAAATCTCCAGAACACAATAAATATGCAGATGGACTGTTAACTTAGTCTGATACAATATTTAAATTAGGCAGCTTGCTGAAGGCTGATGGCAGCCGTCGTGCTTTCTTTTGCAGTGATGCCTGCAACAAGCAGTGGAACTCCATAAGTAACCTCAGGCCCCGCTTACAGCACAGTTTTGATGCGTTTTGGCCTCCTGTTTACACCAGAACGGAGTGAAAATGATACTTTTTGGAAGCAGCCTCCACAGTGGACCGTTTTTGAAACATTCTGGCCTCCGTTTCCATGTAAATGGATGAAAACGATGCTTTTTTGGTGGCACTCACACATGCGCACTATGGTTGCGACTCCTATATCCACACCGCCAGCTGGTGGCCTGGCAGTAGGAACTGCAGCGTTTTACGTTTCGGTGTAAACGGAGATTGTTTCGGAAACGACAACAGGAAAACGACACCGTTTCCACTTCAAATGTTGTCATGTCGACGGGACCTTAGCGTGCGAAGATTACCCCCCCCATTTACATCAACAAATTGAAGTCTGTTATACAGAGATGATTCAAAGCACTGCAGTGCAGTACATTTAAACCTACGACATGCTTCATCTCAGTAGTGACTGAATCAGCCCTGCTGCCTCTTTACAGAGAACAACAAAATACCTCCTGAATAAATTTTATGAGTGCACACCAGCTACATCTCATATCACTGGAGAGAAATCTGTCAGTAAACTCAAAACCCTGCTTTTTATTTATAGGTTAAAACTTTATTGTACATTCCCGTTTTTAATGTCCTTCAACTTCTCATATGAAAAACTCTTCAAATTGCCATTGCCTATTCCCTGTTACCTTTTCTTTCCTCTTACAGTATTTGCTGTGGAACTGCTAAACAAGGTCATGGACTTACTGCTAACCGATTTCGTGAATCCGCCAGTTTTTTCCTCACAGTTATTTTGTAGTCCAGGTTCAGTTATGCCGAAGTTGCAAGTAGACAAGTTAAAGTGTTCGCTTGTTGGGTGTATTAACCCCCACGATTCCTCACATCGCCCCCCCCCCCCGGCATCAGAGCCTCTTCGAAGTGCTTGTTTCTCTGCTGGTAGATAATCATATCGCTGCTATCAAACTACAAAAATGGCTGAACGGGGTGGAGTGGAACGCCCTGCGACCTGGAGGGGGGCGGGGCATGAAATGTCCCATTCACATTTAAAGAGACGGCACCAAGATCAGGTGTAAACAAGGGGTCTGTGGAGCTGCAATAACGAGGAACTCAGACCGAAGCATTACAGTTCTACTTTATAGAGACCACAAGGGAATGATTTATATATGAAAAGGAAGGACTCAGATAAATTCAGATAAAACTGAAGTTGGATTCAGGAGACAGACACCCTCTCTATTTTTAAGATTAGGCTTAAAACTTTCCTTTATGATCAAGCTTATAGTTAGGGCTGGATCAGGTGACCCTGAACCCTCCCTTAGTTATGCAGCTATAGGCCTAGGCTGCACTGAGTGTTTCTTCTCATTCACCTTTATTTACTTGTTTATACTTCACTCTGTATTTAATCATTATTATTAATCTCTGCCTCTCTTCCACATCATGTCTTTTGTCCCGTCTCTCTCCACTCAGCCCCAACCGGTCGGAGCAGATGACTGCCCCTCCCTGAGCCTGGTTCTGCTGGAGGCTTCTTCCTGTTAAAAGGGAGTTTTTCTTTCCCACTGTCACCAAGTGCTTGTTCATAGGGGGTCGTTTTGATTGTTGGGTTTTCTCTGTATTATTGTAGGGTCTTTACCCACAATACAAAGCGCCCTGAGGCAACTGTTTGCTGTGATTTGGCGCTATATAAATAAAATTGAATTGAAAATGAAACCTGGGGTTATTCTTATTTTTTTTTGGTCAGTGAAGTAAACAGTAAGATATCCAAGCTTTACAAAGGGCTTATGTGTTATCTGCTTTAAGGTGTGTGTTTGTGAGTTATTCCAGGGAGTCAAGCACTTCCGAGGCTCTCTTTTTCAGAGGAGTCACAGTACCCAGAGTCATATGCAGTGAGGATGTAACACTATTAAAAAGATCATCAACCTCTGTGGGAGCAGAGTTTAGGTAGCCACTCTGATTTCTGACCTGTCAAGACAAATTCATGATGCACAACCTACGTATGTTGGAAAAATTACCAGGCATGCTCCTGGTTGCACTGTTTAGTTAATCAGAGTCTCAGTCTCTGTCACAAATGATGATCACCGATGTGTTTGCATGCCGTGCAGGCTTGAGGAATTGCAGACCTGTAAGTGGTCAGAACAGGATTTCCAAGGACCATTTCTAAAAGCGCTGCCCAAAGAGACAACCTTGAATCTTATATACCGATGGTTTGTTTTGTGGACAGAGTCACATTTTATGATCCCCCTGCATATTGTAATTCAAGTGAGACTGTAGTGTGGAAGTGTACCTCTCCTTTTCCGTTCTTGTTGCTTCCTTGTACAGAGAGTTTGTCCAGCACAGCCAGCAGATGGAGGGCCTTCTCTGGCTGGAAGGTGAGCAGGTAAAGATCCACCAGCAAGAAGCACACAGCCTGAGCAAACTTCTCTTCTAGGACAAATAACACAGCATATATAACATATCTATATCAATGTATATAAGAAGAAGAAGAACTGTGCAAAAGTCTTGAGCCACCCCTCAGTCTAGTCCACATACTATGTTCAGAGGAAACTTTTGTATATAGTCACTTAACACTGACCTATGACTTAGCTGCCTCTTTTATGCTTGAGTAACTAAGCCAGTGTTGTGTCTACACACAACAGAAAACTTTGCAAAGAACCAATTTTAAATTGTCTCTTTAGCTACTTTGTTACTAAAATGCATAATTTGTTCCCATTTCTTTAGTCAAATGAAAAACACCAAAGAAAACAGTTTAACAGGCACTGAAGTGTTTCTGTACCAACAAGGTGATCCCCAAAGAACTATTAGCTGACTCTTTGCATATTTCAGCATGGTATAGTGTGTCCTTCTAGCCGTGAGGCAACAGTGCTAACCACCATGCCACCATGGTGCCATGCATCTGTGTGGGTTTCCTCCCCCAGTCCAAAGACATCACTGGGGTTAGGTTACCTGGTGATTCTAAACTGCTCACAGGTGTGAATGTGAGTGAATGGTTGTCCGTCCCTCTGGGTCAGGCTGGTGACCTGTACAGGTATACCCTGCCAAATGGGACCTGACAAAGTCTGCTAGCACAGTACTGTACATCAGCTCCAGTTCTGACACTATATGACCTCAACTAAGAGCTAAAAAGGTCAGCAGACCACCCCCCCCCCCTTCATATGGGCGCGGTCCTCCTACAGAGCATCGTGCTTCACGACAGAGACCGAGCAAAGATAGATCCATGTCACATCAGAGCCTTTCTCACTGGGAGACCCTTTTCACTGGAGTTTAACAAGTTGGCCTGTTAGGTCAACAGGTACCGAGAGGATTCCCATCCAGAATCCAGTGGTTTCCTCTCAGAGTATTGGAGTACAGCTGTTCTGTCAGCTGGTTTGCTGCTGAAAGGCTCCGTACTGGTTATTCCTACAGCCATGCATAATTCTGTCCTAGGCTCATTACAGGAGGGACATAATGGGATGGCTAGGTGCAGAGAATGAGCAAAAGAAGCAGTTTAGTGACCAGACAAAGGCAAGTTCACCAAAGACCCTGGAGAAAGAGCCCAGACAGACTCCAGAACCTGTTCCTACCAGAGCTAGGTTTGGCAGAGTAACATAAAGGCCAAAGAGACTGGAGCAGTTAATTTAATCCAACAGTTATAACAAGAAGACTATAACAAATGTGACAAATGCTGGGTTAAACGGAATTATGTGTGAGAGAGGACAAATGGGTTAAATTAATGAGTTCATAGTTTAAAAGTTTTAATTGCATAAATGTTTATGGTTTAAGAATGCTTCATTTCTCCAGGGGAGATGATGCGGTGGTGTTCAATAGTGAGACACACTCTGATGTTTAAAGGCAGTAAAAGCAGCACACGTTTTTGCAATCGGATCATCATTCTGATTCCGAACTGCCAGACATGACAGACTTAAATTAATTTATATAGCTTTATTTATATAGCGCCAAATCACAACAAACAGTCGCCTCAAGGCGCTTTGTATTGAGGGTAAAGACCCTACAATAACACAGAGAAAACCCAACAGTCAAAACGACCCACTATGAGCAAGCACTTGGCGACGGTGGGAAGGAAAAACTCCCTTTTAACAGGAAGAAACCTCCAACAGAACCAGGCTCAGGGAGGGGCAGCCATCTGCTGTGACGTTCCTGGACAGAAGCTCAATAATGTTGCTGACTATGCAGAAGCTTGAGAGACAATGATGAGGCTGCAGTTCATTAATAAAAGTCAACTCAGTGTTATACCTGCAGAGGTGAGTCTCCAACGCACAACATGACAGTCAGCATCCAAAGGAGAGCTTTGGAATATCCTTCAAGAATGGACGCTCAGCTCACACTCTCCCCGTCTTCACCAACGAGCTCACGCTCTCCCCGTCTTCACCAACGAGCTCACGCTCTCCCCGTCTTCACCAACGAGCTCACGCTCTCCCCTAACGAGCTCACACTCTCCCCTAACGAGCTCACACTCTCCCCTAACGAGCTCACACTCTCCCCTAACGAGCTCACACTCTCCCCTAACGAGCTCACACTCTCCCCGTCTTCACTAACGATGATCTGTGGTTGCAGTGCAGTCTTTGTTTGTTGACAGGTTATAAAAGAAAAATGTTTTCTTCAAAAGGGAAAGAGTATTTCCTCACACCTGTAGCCACTTACAGCCCCACCCCCTGCACAGCTTAATGGTCAAATTATAGTGTGGGCTAAAACTGTAATCTTATTGCTACTACAACATTACAGAAACAGTTTTACTCTGCATACCTAAATATGTAAATGTCTGCTGCTGAACATTCGGCCTGCAGATATCGACCGCAGTACAGTTTCAACATTTATAGCTCAAGAACTCCTCCAGAATTTCTTTGCAGACCAACTTTTCAGGTATTAAATTATTGAATATTAGTTTCATTTATTTCAAACAGCACATCTTGTCTGAGCTGCACCACACTAACTTAAAAGAGTTTAACTTACCAAGATAAGATTTTAATATTCAGCTAACTGCTACAACAGATGGTGATCCCCGACTTATTATTTTTCTCCCTGATTGATTAGCTAACTGGACAGAATGAAATCAGTGGAAATCAGGACAACATACCGAATGGTTCCAGAAACTGGTAGAGCTTCTCTCCTATGGAAATGGCTTCAGAGTACTGCCGCATGTAATAGTGGATGATAGCTTGATTATAGTACAGCAAACTATTTTCAACATCATCCAAACCATCAACGTCCTCTGCTGATGTGTGCACCTGAAGGACAGAAAGAGCTTACTGTGAACGAGTTCCACATGGATCCCCAGTACATCAAGAACTCTGAGCCGGTACCTGGTTCTTCATTGACATCAGGGTCTGCTTTAGCACCCCTGTGGTAGTCTGACCACTTCTGTAAAACTCAACAACGGCTCTATTCATTGCAATCTTGTAGTCGTCTTTGTTGAGCTCCTGCAGGGCTTCAAGGTGTTTGAATGACTCGTCATACCTGCCAGCCTAAAAGGAATACAGACTCATTTCACAGTGTGATCTGAAACATTAGGATTTCTTCTCACAGTCAATGAAAGGTTTCACCAACAACAGCAGCTATACTTGAAAATGATTCGCAGTAGTTCCTTGAGCAGATGGTCCCTGTAGCTTACAACAAAGGAGTATAAAGCGCATCATTGCAGGGTGTTTACCTACAACGGAGCCCCTTGAGGTGACTGTTGTGATTTGGTGCTATATTAAAAAAAAATGTAGCTGAATTTTAAGTCCTTTGATTTCTGCACCACTATAAAGACTTGAGAGTTGTCCACTAATCTGCTGCCTGAGCACAAGCCATGCTCTTTAGTACTGGGAGATGAATACTGATGTGAATCCAGTACTCAGCTTACATGCAACGTTGAGTATTTCTGTGGCACATTTTTGGCAGCTCAACTTTTGAAGGTCCTCAGCTTAGATCATGACTGCTGCCTGAACCAAAGAGGCGTGACTGTGTGATAAAACAAGGTACCGGCCGCTGACGTTTCATCAGGAAAACTATTTAATGAAGTGCACTTCTCCCACACTTCATGAATAATTATCACATATTAGTGCATCATCTGTGATCGCTGTTAGCTCCATTATCCAGCATGTGTGAAACTGCTTTGACGTGATCAGCTGGAGGAAAACACGCCTGCTGAGCTGTTACAAATCACAGGTAACACGAGCTTGAAGAGAACACACTAAAAAGTTTTGTTTTGACTCAGAATTGTGTTTTTGGTTTAGTTCTTTGCACTAAATGTGTGAGTCTGTATTCATAACTGTGTGTCTGCAGATCTAAGCCTGGCACCTTCCTTGCAGTTTTGTCCATGCACACATTAACTGTCACAAAACAGTGCAGGCTGTCTGAGTGTTTACCGTGAAAGCTTCATGTGCACTGGCTGCCATCTCCTTCTCCTGGTCTGACATCCCCGGGGAAGGCGAGCTGTCATGCTTTGCCTCATTTTGCTCTGATTAAATGAAAAGTCAGAAGAGAGGCAAAAAGAAAAAGTCACAACATGACAGTGGTCTAACGGGGCTGGGTTACAGGGGCTGAGCTGCGGTGTGTGCAGCCGTGCTCCGGCTGGAACAGATTACGGAAAACACTTCTGTGAGGATTTCCGGTCTCAGCTGTCACCAAGTCCGTCTGCACACATCCTGTTGCAGCAGCACAGGTAAACTGAGGCGGAGTCACTGACGGCACAGCCCACTGGGTGTACCTAATAATGTGGCCGCTGAGTGTAAATAACCTGACAGACAAAACGCTGAATTGAACAGCCCACCGACATCGAAATGAGTAAAGACACTGAAACAGCAGATCGTGGATAGCTTGTATCCATGTAAAACCACCCTGCTCAGAGAGGAGCTACGTTAGCTGCTAGCAGTTAGCGGTTCACTGGTTTAAAAGAGGGGTCACGGTTCGATATTTCTAGCACTCGGTAGATTAAATGTTTCATAAAGCTCATGGCGTAAACGAGCGAGGACTTAAAGGCGTTGATTCGTCTCGGTTGGAGCAAACAGAAGGCTAGAGAGGAAGGTTTGACCAAACACGCCTAAACACACGACTCGACTGGGCTAACCAGCGTTGTGCGACAGAAACGGGTCACCGGGCCGCGAATCAGATCAATAAAAAAGATCAAGAGAGCCAGACGCGAGTCATTCCCAGTAAAATTACACGAGCAGCTTTAAGTTAACACAACTCAACAAATGCATCTGCTTAACGAGTTAACGCTAGCTCCACAGCGAGGTACTGGGCTAGTTTTCACACTCACCTGCATTTTCTGCCATTTCTGAGGGCTTTTCACGATGAGGGTAAAAGCAGATCCGACTGAGTTATTGCTGCTGGTTAAGGCGACAGCAAAATAATCGGTAAATGCTGATTCTTTCACACACACACGATGGCTGACAAAATCTATCCGCTTCTCTCGAAACAGATTCTTCTTCGCTGTTTGCGGTCGGCTTGCTACAAACGCGTCATAAGGCAGCACCGCCCCCTGTCGATATGAACGCGTCAGGAAAAGGTAATCAAAACGTGGACCGCAACCACAGCGTTTAAAATCTCCTTAGGATAATGTAGATGCCAACCGGAATGTGCTGGGTCTGCAAGTAGGCCCTTGGGAAGCAAACTCCAGAGAAGTGGTGAAGAAGGCCCCGCAGACTCTTCTTTCTGCGGTCCCTCAAACTGGCCTCCCACAAAAACTCCTCACCACCTTCTACCAGTGCAACTACAACAGTACAGGGAAAACCCAACAGTCACGTGACCCCTATGAGCAAGCACTTAGCGACAGTGGGAAGGAAAAACTCCCTTTTAACAGGAAGAAACCTCCAGCAGAACCAGGCTCAGGGAGGGGCAGTCATCTGCCACAAGGGGGCTGAGGGGAGGGAGACAGAGACTATTCCAGGAAGGAATAGGCCCCTGGCCTCAGTGTTTGTTGCTTCCTGTTGTATTCTGATAATCCCTTACCTCGTTCTTTCATTGACTTACCTTGTCTTGTTTATTGCTTCCACCTGTTGCCTGTTTCTCCATTATCCCTCAGTCTCTGTAGAGGAAGCAGAGTCTGGGGATGAGGGGGTAGACTCACCCATCACTGTGGGTGATGTCACAGAGGCAGAGTAAAAAAAAAAAACAATAAGAGGAGAGTGGTGTCCCACCCATCCGGCAACAATACATGGGAGGTGTGGCCGGACATACAGACCGTCACAGAGTACAGAGGCTGTGATGTGACTACAGGAGACCTGAGCGTGACGCTGGCAGAGGAACTTAACTGCTTCTTTGCTCACTTTGAGGAGGGTGCTCCTGGCACTGAACCCCGGGAAGCCTGGTAAGGTGCTCAGGGCGTGTGCCCACCAGCTCACCCTTATCCTCACCAGGATTTTCAGCCTCTCCCTGGCCCAAGCAGTCACCCCCCACACCCAAAAAACAGCCACAATCATCCTGGTGCCCAAGAAGTCACCCATTGCGAGCCTAAATCATCACACCAGTAATCACAGACTAGTTCTTATATTTTCTACTCTACATTGAGCATTCAAAGCTTTAAACAACATTCACACACACACATTTATAGAAGCACTTTTATTCTACATTAAGTGCTTTGTTTCTATCTAGTATTTGCACACACATTCAAACTCCAGTGAACACATCAGGAACAACCCAAGGATGCTTTGGCATGCACACTGGTGCAGCCAGGAATCAAACCACCAACCTCCCAGTTTATAGATGATCTGCTCGACCTCCTGAGCCACAGCCACCCCTCATGAAGTGCCGCAGGGCTGTCTCCCCCCACTTTCAGCCCCCGCCATTTCACATATCATGCAAACAGATGGATGCCATTGCTGTAGATCTCCACTCCGGCCTCAGGCTGAGAGATTTGGGCCCCATCTCTGCTTCACACCCTGGCTTTGAACTGTTCGACCTGCTGCCCTCCGGCAGGCGCTGCAGGTGCATCAAAGCCAGAACAAACTGACTCGAGAACAGTTTCTTCACCAAAGCCATGACCACTCACACATGCACTGACTGCCTGTGTCGTACCTGTATACTTCATTCCTCATACTGGCCAATACCCTCTGCTCATGTACGGTCATTCCTACACTGTGCAATATTAATTTATGTGGAATACTCACCCAGATATTTATTTTATATATTTATATGTGGATTCAGAACCGCACTGATGTTTTATTTTTCTACAGGCTGGCACTGAAATCGAAGGGGTTTTCTGATCTCACGGTACACTATGGTGGCCTCGGATGAGCAGAAGAAAGCAGATGGATGGACGATTTGAATGTGGCCCTACAGACACAATCACAGTCTCACACCTACATCTGAAAACCCTCCATTTAGATACTGGAGACTACGGGGTTCTGCCCCTGCTCCATAATCACTCCCTTTCCTGCCCCGCCTCACTTTTCAACCAATCAGCATTAAGCATATGCGCCGCAGCATTATCCACACTGAGCTGCTGAGTGTTTGGAGAACTGCATGCGAGCACTTTGTGTAGGCCAGTGCCCACAGGAGCACACACAACTGCAAAGCCATGAAGTTAGCCTGAGGCTCAGTGATGCTAAAGGTCAAAGGCTGCAGCATTAAATGTCAGTGATCAGTTTTCTGAAGAAAAGCCAAGAGTGCAGCACAGTAACGATGCTTTTATACAACTGATAAATTTATTAAGTTCTGACACATAATCTGAGTGTGCACCCTCACACGTGATCAGGTCCCGTGACCCAGTGTGCGTTAGGAACCACACAGACTGTGGCTGCATATTACAGTATTACACTGCTGTACACAGGCTGTTGACAAGTCAACACACAAATTCTACAAGAGCCACAAGAACACAGCAAATGAATTCCCAAAGAGGGAGACAGACACACGACCAAAACAAACCAGAAGTATTAGAAAACTATATGATTGGATGTGCTCGATGTAATTTCTGCATTACAAATATTCTCCATTTCACATAAATATAGACCAACTCTGTGTTGTCAACCAGTTAATGTTGCTGTACTCAGATTCACATGTATCAAAACTGTTGTGTCCCGGTTCAGGGGCAGAAGACCTCAACCAGAACACGACAAAACAAAGTGTAAATGTTCAGACTTAAGAAATTAAACTGCATATCGAGCAGAAAATGATTGCATATAACATATTCCCACAGCCATTTAATATTTTCTTTGCACTTTCTTACATGTATATATAATATACAAAACCCTCTAAGTCACACAACAAGTCATATCACATTAAGGACTGCAGGCAGAAATCATTTAAGACTAGCTGCTAGCTCAGAGTGGCACGCCAGAGAGCCGAACCACTGAACTAGAAAGACTTCTGCACACACTGCATCATGTAACAGAGACCACCTGCCGTGTCCTCATAAAACCTCGTGGATCAACTGAAAGAACATTTAAAATAAGCAGCAAAAACATCCCAGTGAAAAGCTAACACTGTTATAGGCTTCAGACCAACTCAGGCCAGCTGTCTGCAGCTGCCTTCAGTCAGAATGGAGGGTGCAGAAGAGAAAAGGAGCTCCGGCCTCTTCGCTCTCCAACACTCTCAGGAGACAAATAAATAACTGCCCTCCAGTCTTCAGGTCCTTTACAATCCAAAGGAGAGGAGAAAGAGCCCAGGGAGCACGTGCAGCTGCTTCAGACGTAAAGTACGGAAACACCTGGGCATACGATAGTGTTGTTCTACAGGTGAGCCTCTGACCCCTGAACCTGAACACTAAGGATTTCAGATTTGCGTATCACAGGAAGAAAAAAAAAACCCTATGCTTCCCTCTCCTCTCTCTGGAGACTGAAGAGGTAGTTTCACATTCAAAAAGGGATAAATGACATGGAGACACCAGGTTCACACTGTAACACAATCACATCATTTAGAATGATTTAAAAAACACCACAGGAAGCCAAACCTCTTAATGTAGCACTAAATTTAAAAATCATTTTGTTAACATGAGTTGGCTTTCGATGGCATAGACATTTCATCAGAGGGATAGAAATGAGTAAAGCTGAGCTCGCTATTCAGGATCCCACAGTCTAAAGGCATCGAGGAGCCAAACGTTTGATCTCCACATTCACAAATCTCAGGCGTAGCAGAAGTGAAGATCTGGCCCAGTAGACGCAGTCTGAGAAGAACGCTGGCTCCCGTCTCCGAGAGGTTCAAAGACCAAGAAGATTAGACTGAGGAAGTGCGGCGGGATCAAAGCTGGAAGCCCTCCATGGGACCTTCCTGTTGCTGGAAGACAAACTGGCCTTGATTCTGGTCCACCTGTGGAGCCAGGCTGGCATCCTCTTCCTCCACACCGAAGTAGTGTTCAATCAGGTCGAAGGCCTTCTGGTAGATCTCCTGGTTCTCGTGGCTCTGCAGAAACTCGATCTTGTCCAGGCCTGTAAGGATTAAAGCACATGCAAAACCTCTCAGATTTTCAGCTGCACAGTATCCTGTAAACGTGACAGAATTTTCTTCAAGCTGTGTTTTTAAACCTTTACTTTATTAGGTACAACGTTTCAGAACCCGCTCTCATCTACAAACACGACCTGGCCGAGAAAGTAGCGCGCGTGTGTGTGTGCATGCATATATATGTATGCTCAAGTGTGTATTAATTATAGGAGACCGTGTGTGTGTACGTTAGTGTGATCAGCAAGAGCAACAGTCAACTGTTTAATAATCTGTTTAATGTTAAAAACTCGTTTAGCTGTTAGTGAAGCCTGCAGGTTTCTGCACCGACGCCTCAGACAGTTTCACGTGAACACAATAATGCTCACAATGGAGGGGGGAAAGGGCAGTGATGTCTTGAATTTAGGAACTCCTGAGGGTTCTTGATGAAACCCGCACAGTGACGACTGGAGTTTTGGACCATTTCAGTTGATCCGTATTTCTGGGATGCCTTGCCTGAACAGCCTTGTGCAGTTCACTCCACAGCAGGTCAGTCAGGTTGAGTTCGGGCCATCCCCAAACCTGAATGTTCTTCTATTCAGACCATTCTGTTGCTGATGTGCCCGCCTGCTTTGGTTCCCTGACTGCTGCGTCACTCAGTGTCTCCTAAACTTCGGCTTATGGACATTCAGCTGGATACAGCTGATATATTTTTGGATTCTTTGTTTCCTTAATGATCACAAAGCGTCCAGACCCAGGGTAGCAATGCAGCACTAAAACATGAAGCTCCCTTAAAGTTTTGGTGCCCAGAGCATTAATCCAAATCCACAGTGTTTTTTAATAAATCACGTCCACAGAACACTGTCCCAGATGTGTAGTGGAACATCCAGGTGACCTTAAAATGTGCTACAAGGTTTTCTGTCTTTCCATTGATGTCATTCAGTGTTTTTCAAAGTGGACATAAAGACTGCAGCTCAGCTGCTGGGTTGGGTTCTTGGTGTGACCTTTGTGCAATTTCTCCCTCACATGGAGAGCCGCAATAATCCTGACTTTCCTCCACTCATATTGTGGATTGATGGCCAGGTCTTTGCAGATGCTTCTGGACATGAACTTTTCTTCTAAAGTGAAAGTTCAGAACGTTATCTGCACGTCTCAGTTCTGCTGATCAAGGCAAAGTTCACACCAACCACAGTTTCTTTTCTCCAGCCTGCACTGTGACATCACCTGTGATGTGATGTCACTTTTGTCCGCAGTGCCGTTTATGAGCATGAAGATAAACTAGGTGTAAGTGTGCTGTTACGGGTGCATCAGTTATGGAACAAACATGAAACGAGAGAGCGTGGGAAAGTGGACGTTCTGACAGTGGACGAGAGCGGGCGAGTTCTCGATGATGGCTGCATGTGGTGTTTCAGAGCCGTACCATAAGCCTCCTCGATGAGAGCGCAGTACGGGTTTATGCCGGTTCCGTTCTGTTTGGCTTCCTGTTCTCCCAGTCTGAGGATGTTCTCCAAACCATTCAGTGACACCTGCACGATCTTAGAGTCCATCACTGTCAGCAGATCACACATGGGCTTTATGGCATTCAGGGACACCAGGTATCTGTCACAGAAAGCAAAAACACTAATCAAAGGAGTATTTTACTTTGCTTAGAAAGCACACATCACTTCCTGGTACTTCATTACAAATCCTAAACTTTCCATGACCCTGAACACCTCCTCTAATCAATGTGCTGGCAGAACACTGCCTTTATGGTTCTGTTGACAGAACGGCGGCAGCACAGTCAAATCTCATACACCAAATATCTGAAACTGTGACAAGATGCTGCGACTCCTTCACCTTAACAGCCCTGTTAGCTTTGTAGAAAAGATCAGACTCAGAGAGCAGCACCACCCTTCGGTGGATTTCGATCATATTCAGATTGATCTGTTATATCAGCGTCTCAGGTTCCCGAGAGAACAATGCTCACTAAGCAGCGCCGTGTTTGTGGGAACATGCCACCTGAACTACGTGAAATTTTCAGGTTCTCAGTAATCTCCTGACTCGAAGTATGTCACAGGGAAGGTGGAGTAAACACACTTGATCTGTGCAGGAGTCCCCCCAGAGGTGGCATTGGTAATGGCCCACGCAGCCTCCTTTCTTGTGCGGAATTCAGCCTTCTGAAGGATCTCAATCAGTACCGGAAAGATGTTGGCATCGATAACATTCTGGCAAAGAAAGAAATGCTGTCAGCACCAAAGAGCCACAGCCTTTCAACTTTCCACAGTGAGCGGGATAACGTGGCCCGTACCTGAATCTGAGCTCTGTTTCCGCGGTGATGTTGGACACAGTCCAGCACGCCTCTTTCTTGATGGACTCCTTGGGACTGCTGAGGAGGTGCAGCAAACACGGCAGTGCTGAACAGTTCAAGATTACCTGAGATCAAAAACGCAGAGCACAATTATCTCGATGCCGTAAACAATAAAGTCAGCATCAAAGGAAAGAAACGGGGCCTCTACCTGAGTCTGGATGTCATCTCCTGTTACAATGTTCCCCACTGCACGTAAGGCAGGAGAAACAACCTTGTAGTCACTGTGCCTGTGAGAAGCAGGACACAAACACTGAACAGTCACACAATTACTGCTTCTTTGTGCAAAAAAAAAGTTACACTAAAAAAAGTTACAATCTGCACAAGAATGAACATTTTAAATTGTTACACGGTGCACGAACAGGCTCGTGACTGTAAGATCCTCAACTGGTAACGCAATATTTTCAACACCCTGAGCTGGAGCAGAACGTCTGCACGTCAATCACAACCTGATCACTTTATGATCACCATGGCAATGGCATTCTTCTTCTTCTTCTGGCCATTCCCTTTAGCGGCCGCCGCAGCGGATCATCTGCCTCCATCTCACCCTATCCCAGCAATCCTGCTCCGTCACACCGACCCTCTCCACAGCCTCCTTCACGATCTCCACAAAGCCTCTCTGTGGTCTTCCTCCTGCCTGGCAGGACAAAATCCTTTGTCCAATATGTTCGGCTTCCTCTCCTACGCAAATTTCCAAACCATCCCAACCCGAGCCTTCCATCTGATCCGCTCTTTAAGCCTACTCCTGTCCATTCTGCTCACTCCCAGTGAAGATCTTGGCATCTTCAGCTGCAACTCCTGTTTTTTTGTCAGGGCCACCCTCTCCAAACCAAACATGGTAGCAGGTCTCACTATCATCCTGTAAACGTTTCCTTTCAGTCTGACTGCCCTCCTTCTGCTGTCCTTCACAGACACTCGTCTCCACCCACTCCACCCTGCCTGCTCTCTCTTCTTCACCTCTCTTGTGCATTGTCCATTGCCCCCAGCATTTAAGCCATCTACTTTCACTACCACTACTCTTTACAGCTTCACTGTTACCCCTGTCTCCCTCTCATTCACACACATGTATTCTCTCCTGCTTCTGCCGACTTTCATTCCTCTTCTCCCCAGAGCACACCTCCACCTCTCCAGGTTCTCTTCCACCTGCTCCCTACAGATCACAATGTCATCTGCAAACATCATAGTCCATGAAGACTCCTGCCTGATGTAACCCCACCTCCACCTTGAACTCATTTGTCACTCCAACTGCACATCTCACCACTGTCTCGCTGTCCTCATACATGCTGACTTCCTTACGGAGTACCACCCTGTCACACACTTTCTAACGGAGCAACTCCGTCTGACCTGCTTAGCCTGCTGCCCCTGTGACTCGAACGGATAAGCAGTAGAAAACAGATGGATGGATGAGCACCTCCTCTTAGTGGGTGCATATACGCCTGTTCAACCTAACCCCCTTAACAGCGGGAACACTCTTACAGTAATCTTGAAAGCCCGGCCTGTGGGACACCTGTGAGCCTGATACTCGACAGTCAGCTTCACCTGGTTTTCCTCTATATACAGTACCGCGACAAAGTATCTGCCCCTCTCCTGATTTGTTAGGCTTCTGCATATTCGGCCCACTTAAATGTTTCATCAAACAAATGTTAATATTAGACAAAGATAAACCAAGTAAATACAAAATGCAGCTTTTCAATTAAATCAATAATTAAGGAAAGGCTATCCAAACCCACCTGGCCCTATGTAAAAAAAAAAAAAAAAAGTAATTCGCCCCTTGTTAAATCATGAATCCTAATCCTAGGTTAGTTCAGTTTTAGTAGCCACACCCAGGTCTGATTCCTGCCAGGCCCGTTTAATGAAGAAGTCACTCTAACAGAACCTGTCTGACAAAGTGACGTAGGCTAACAGAACACCATGCTACGATCTAAAGAGACCGACGTAAAACTAACAGCATTTCATTAAAAGAACATCAGACCAACAGTCAAATACGGTGGTGGTAGTGTGATGGTCTCGGGCTGCTTTGCAGCTTCAGGACTGGGATGACTTGACGGTCATTGATGGAACCATGAATTTTGCTCTTTGTCCACATTTAAATCCAACTGAGATGCCTTGAAATGACCTTAAACAGGTCATTCGTGCTCAGAAACCCTCCACGGTGGTTGAATAAAAAATAAAAAAGAGTGGACCAAAATTCATCCGCAGCAATGTCAAACACTCATTGCCAGTTGAGCTGCAGTTTGTGCTACAAAGGATGGCACAACCAGTTATTCTAGGTGGCAGTTACTTTTTGGATAGCTTTATTCTCTTAATAATGTGATCATCATTTAAAAACTACATTTAAACTGCAGGTTATCTTTGTCTAATACTAAAGTCTGTTTGATCCTCTGAAACATGTATGTAATATGCAAAAAACTAAGAAATCAGGATGGTGCAAATACTTTTTCATGGTACTGCACTTGATTTGTGTTGCATACATGAGCAGCTCCACCAGCCTACGGCAGACCCCGGAGTCAATGACCGTCTGGATCTTTTCATTGGGGCCGTCAGACAGGTAGGACAGAGCCCAGCAAGCATCAGCCAGCACATCTGGATCACTGCTGAATAGAAGACCTGGACAAAACGCTGAGACAAGGGGACACCTGACAAAAATGACACAGACATGGGGACCGTTTAATTGCTGAACTGGATGAGCAGTACAGGAAATACCACTAAAGAAAAGGAAGGCAAAAGCAGTTCCAGTATTCAGAAACTCAGTAATGACAAACGGGCTCACCTTGGGAAAATCTGGCGGTGGGTTTTTCCCCCGGCACAGGTTGGACAGAGCCCATACTGCATTGCGCGTTGTTGTGAGACGGTTGGATTTAGCGAGCAACCTACAAAGCAGATCCCACCTGTTAGCACAGGCTCGAGCGGGTCAGACAGACGCAGACAGACCAAGAACACTTACTGCTGTAAAGATGGGAGAATGCCACAGTTGAGCACGTAGTCTCTGCACTCAGCATTATCTCCTGCTATGTTCCCCAGCGCCCACACTGCCTGAAACACAACACAGCCAACATGCTTCAGCTACGTCACACACTGCAGCCCAAAAGACTCCGGCACAGAGCTCAGCCCTGCTGCTGACACTCATCCAGTCTGCTGATGTGTGAGACCTGCCAAAGACTATGAGGCCACTTTATATACATTTTATTTCTCGTTCAGACTGCTCACAGTAGCTGTAACAGGTGACTCTCATTATTGGCTGATGACACTTACCTGTTCTTGGACGTCTTCATATTCAGAGTTCAGCAGTTCAATGAAAATGGGAACGGCTCCTGTTTCAATCACAACCTTGGTGTGCAGGAAGGTACCAGAGGCGATGTTGGTGAGTGCCCAGGCTGCTTCAAACTGTTACAAGCACACATACAGTGGTTAAAAAACGATGTTGAGAAAGTCAACATTTTGTTTTGTTTTTTTTAATGGAAGAAGACATTTACATTTATACAGAACTTTTTTACCACTCAAACTGCTCCCATACATTCACAAGCTCTCGAAGCCCTTTACCTACCTCACATCTATGGCCAGTTTACAATGACCAACTATCATGCATGTCTTTGGCATGTGAGAGGAAGCCAGAGTACATAGAGGAACCCACGCAGGTACAGGGAGAACAAACTGACACAGAAAGTCATCCATACTTTTATCTCACTACATCTGGACTATTTAACTACTGTAATTCCATTAGAATTTCCTCACAGTCACACTTTATGAACCAAGCCTACGTTCTCCAGGTCAGATCGGACCCACAGCCCGACCGGTTATGAAAGGGATTCGGGCTGCTGCACAGCCGTGGAACACCGAGACGGGCAAACCCAGGATTTACTTTCAAATCACTGCAACAGACTTAAAAATGTGATTCTCAATCTATTTCTTTATTTTTATCTTACTTATTCCACTTGTCCAGGCTTTATACTGTTGTTGTTTGAATGTGATACAGTGTTTTCTGTGAAGCACTAAAATAGCTTTATGACCGAGTATCGTTGGCCTGCACTTTTCATCTGGTGAGCTTTTGTTTGGACCACAAACCGGTGTGTTTCCTTCGCTCAGACAGGAAGGCTGTTCTTTCCAGTCTGCAGTCGCTGTAGCAACTGGCCCCCACAGGTGTGTGGCGATGTCACCCTTTGTCGCAGTAAAGGCTGTTACACACCAGACGCGTCCTCATAAAGCGCACTTTTCATTCAGCACTGCATCCTGGAGGCATGGCGATTCACAATGAAACAGGAAGTCGTTTTTGAGGAGCTTAGAAAGCTTAAAAAGTCATGAACCAGCACACACCTCCAGCATGACGTGGGCTTTGATGTTCTATGGCTCTCACGAGTGAGTGTGGCCAAATGGCCCCGGCATTACATATCATCTATGGGTCTGAAATGTGGCAGCCTCGTGTCATGTCTCGAGATCTGCAGAGAAAGTGTCTCGGAGCCATACTCCAAACCCAACCGGAAGCAGGCCATTCTGAATTTCAAGTGCAAGCTTTGAGGTATTTTTTTATTTCTGCCATTTTTAGGCCTTGTATTTTATCAGAATCCTCCTGATGATCTTTGGCGAGTTCAATCTTTAGATGCTGACGATGCTAAACTGCAAAGTGTTTTCATGAAAGGGCGTGTTCGTGCCGGCTCGCTGAAGTTGGAGCACAGAGAATTGGATACCTCAATGGTACATTCTCCAGTCTGTCCCAAACACACTGCCAAATATTAGCTCACACTTATGGTGCCATGTAGTGGCAACAAAAATGCAGGTTGATAATCATCCCTCCCATGAGCATCAAATTTTCATTAGTGGCTCCACGCATGACATCCAGCAGTGTAACACATTAGCGGGTTTTCTACATCGCCACCTAGTGGACATAGAAGATCTTCTGCAGCTACATCACACAACACGCAGCATTCCAGGCTCAAAACATCCATGTGACCGCACGACAGTCCTCACCTTCAACACGCCCGAGCTGCAGCACAGCTCGACTGGACATGCGTCGAGGTGCGAGGGCCCGGGGCCTTCTCACCGCTGCTTTAATATCAATATTGCTGTGAAGCAACAGTGTTCCCCACTGCAACATAACCCACTCATTTTGTGATTAATTATAAATGAATCAATAGGCAGAGTTAAATAAGAAACTGAAACCTTGATGCAAAGTTACCTTTAGCAGGACTAATAACTATTTCTCTGGAATTCCTTCTGGAGCGTGCACACTTCATATGGTGAGTGTGTGAATGTGTTAAGAAAGACATCTACTGTTATATGATCGTGAAAGCGTCGACACACTTTCTGATACGTCCTGCTAACCACAGGTTCACGTATACAGGCCCCGTGCGCTAACCTGTAGTGTACAGTTTTCACTCCGCTTCAGAAACTCCACAAAACGAGTCACAACACCAGGAGTGGAAATGACCTCATCGATGGGCGGGTTGGGCTCTGTGCAGAAGAACAAATGAAAGAAGAGAGCACGTCTGAGTGTGACGCTGTCAGAGAACAGACATTTCAAAGACAGATCAGCCGAGGCTTCAGCTCCACTAGTGTGCAAAGAGAGGTCCGAAAATCAGTGACATCTGTGTTCTGCAGAAAAATACCCAGAATATCCACATTTGTTTGTAATAACTTAGTAAAAATGTACTTTACTGGTCATTTGGTGTTTTTTATCAGAGCTTCTCTTGGTTTAATCTCTCTTGTGAAGTCAGTACGAGTGTGGTACAACAGATCCTCCGATAGAGCTGTGGGAAGGATTACTTAAAGGAAACCTTTTCTATTTTTTTTTTTACATTTATTTCCATGTTTTTGGGTCTAAATTAGTAATGAGTGCAAAAATGTTTCGAATCGTAACTGGCAACTGCACAATGACTTCAATCCCCAGCACAGTAAGAATGTCTGCCGTAGCCACTGACATTCTCTGAATGTTACTGTAACAGTATCATCATAGAGAGGATCCACCATCTATCTGAAGGATCTGTCACTACCTGTGGGTACGTAGGGAAAAAAGGACACACAGAAGCTGTAGCTGAAAACATCTGTGGCTCTAATAACTACTACAAACCAAACAGAAGAGGTTCGTTTTCCTGAAGAAATAAACTGCTCCAGAGACTGCAGGGCTGAGTTTGTTTCTGACAGCCAGCAGTTCATTTAAAATGATTTTCTCTTTAAACGTCAGAGAACTTCAGTAAATAATCTGCTGCAAACACAAACCTTTGGAAAGCAATTTTCTGAATTTCTGTGTCGCAATTAGCTGTTGGTCTGGGTCTTCTGAGAAGATCATTTGAATCATGTCCGGTGTTATGACTCCATCCTGCACAAATTCAACAGCAGACAGAGATCCTGAGTTTAGCCGAGCATACTTACAGGGGAAAAGTTCAGCTTAGGCAGATCAGATCAATGGCAGTACTTTAAACAGCAGGCCAACACTTACACCTGTGATGGGCACTGTGGAGCTAATGTCTGGATCCTGGATTGGACATTCCAGCATGGATTCATCAGCTGAAGGTACGCAGACGTTTCTCCTCTTGAACAACTGTGGTCATGCAGACAAGATCAAATGACTAGAATTAACTTTAACAGGCAGAAAAACGCACAGCAGTCATTGAGGCAGACTGCTGGACACGTGAGATCAGTCTGGCATGCTACTGTACCACTTTTATAGTACAGAAATAAAATTGACGTCTGATTACTGCAAAGACCCGAGCATTCCTGTCAGGCTCTCCAGGATGTCCAGGGGTTGGAAAGCAACCATGAAAATGTCCAGACAAGGAGCAAGATTCAGGACCAAAATAAAGGGTTTATTAACAGAAAACATACAAGTCCCTGTCAAGCAAAACAAAACTAGCATACACACAAAAAACACACACACTCCTCTCTGCAGAGTAAACAGCCTCATGCACATAGCTCACACTTTTTTTTTTGTTTGTTCCATTTTTGGCCTTTCATCCATAGTGGAGAGACACAGGAAATGGGGGAAAGACAGGGGGGAGGCCACGCGGGCAAGCTGGAGAAGGGCCAGGACTCGAACCTGCGCCACCCACACCGCAACACGGCATACGCCTGCGGTCGTCAGCTTCACCACTAAGCCATCCGGACGCCCCATAGCTCACTTTAATGAGAATGGTTTTCTGGTACTCGTCTCACTGAACTTAAGTACTCCTAGCAGTGATTGCTGAGTGGAGTCAGCTGCTACAGGGCAAAACTCACGCCCTCACAGGTAAACAACAGCAGGCCCTGACAGGGCTGTAACATAAACTCCAGTTTAGACACTGAATGATACTAAAGACGATCTGAATCAAGGCACTCGGGGTGAGGTGGTGCTCACCTGTTCCTCTCTTTTCTGTTTGCGTAGCTGGATTCCTTCCTCTTCTCTCCTCCGACGCATCTCCTGAGGATTCAGTGCTTTGTTCTTATAGCTCTTCATCCTGTAGTTGTCTTTCCCTGGGCTCGCCATTGCCTCTGCAGAGTTACACACACTGAGTGGTTACAAACTGTACTCATCAGCAAATGCTGAGAATTTGGAACATTTTAGTTCACAAGGCAAACATGACATCAACAATTAAACAGCTACAGACCCCGCTGTCTTACACAGGATAACACTACACTATCAGATTACTCATGTGCAACAGGATCAATACCAAGACGTGCTGCCTTCACCTCCTCGAGCTGACACACAATTTCACACAGCCCCTCCTCTCACTAGATGCTGAACAGCAGATGATGTCATGAACAACAGTGAGGAACTGGAAGAGGTTAGTAAAGCTCCTGTTTCAAAAACACATCAGCACTGAACAGTTATAAATGTTAAACTATTAAACGAGACAATACTTCTGTTTTTAACAAACAAAAAAGATCACTAAAGGACTGGACTGATGAGTGGAAACAAACTATAAAGAAATGAGGGGTGGCTCAAGATTTTTGCACAGTAGTGTATGCATCCACATACACCTCACACTTATGTTACTGTAATATGCGTATACAGTGTCATTATTGATGTTTGCATTTTTTTTTTGTGACAAAAAACCCCAAATTCCTCTTAATGGAGTATTTGCCTGGACAGCAGTGCCATGTTTTATACTGAATTATCGTTACACTCTTATTAGCGAGTCATGGCTGTGCAATTACACAACTTAGCAGAACGAGTCAGAGTTCTTCATACAAGATGAAATTCAAAGGGAAAGCTGGAGCAAAGCTCAGGTACCCCGAGGCTCTGTTATACTGTGGGGGCAATTCACTGGCATGGTTTGGATCGTCTGGTTGCCTCAGAGGGTCGCTGCCACCCAGTGCAAAGTTAGGTGATCATCTTCAGCCTATGAAGAAAACATTTCTATCTCAATGGACGTGGTCCGAACAGTCCAGTGACTCCCTGAACTGCTTGATTAGTATGAACATGTGAGTCATGCTATATGGCCATAACCAGAGGTCACCTTGGCTAATTTCACACCAAGTCCCCAAAAGCTGGGACATTTTAAACTGTAAATAAATACAGAAAGCAATAATTTACCAATCTCAAACCAATATTTCACTCACAATAGAACACAGAAACCATATCAACTGTGCAAACAGAGAAAACGTAACATTTTAAGAAAATTATTAGCTCATTTTGAATTTGATAGCAACGGCACATCTCAAAAGTTGGGACAAGAGGCCGGAACAGTAAGTGGTACAAAAAAAAAAGAGACAGAAACATGATTGGTATAAAAGAATCACCTCAAAAATGCAGTTTCTCACAAGAAAACATACACCATCTGCAAATTATGGAACAATTTCACAATACCGTTCCTCAATCTAAGACTGCAGAGACTTTGAATATCATCATGTACAGTGCATAATAGGTGGGTGTAGCTCAAGAAGTAGAGCACCTACTAATCAGAAAGTTGGTGGTTCGATCCCTGGCTGCTTCAGTCTGCCAAAGTATCCTTGGGCAAGATACTGAACCCTAAGTTGCACTTGGTGCTTGTATGAATGTGTATAAATATAAGTGCTCAAAGTAGAGTAGAAAACTAAGCGATATAAGGGCCAGTCCATTTACCACAATATCATCAAAAGCTCACAAAGAATCTGGAGAAATCGCTGTGTGCGTGCCCAACCCTGGGATCTTCAGCACGGCACTAAAAACAAGCACGGGTCTGTCATGGAAGTCCCTCCAGAAATCACAGTGTGAACACAGTCTGCAGTGCCATCCACAAATGCAGGTTAAACTCGATCATGCAAAAAAAAGAAAAACATGTGAACGCGATCCAAAAATGGCACCATCTTCTCTGGGCCAAAGTTCATGTAAAATGTGCTCGCAACATGAAAACTTCTACTCTGGACTGGGTTACAAGACCAGCAGCAAGAAGCTTGATGAGAAGGCGACAGCTGTTGGAGCCATTATTTGGAAATGGACGAAACATAAAATGACCATCAGTCTCCTTCAGTCTGGAGCTCCATGGGATGAGGATGCTCATGAGAATGGTTGGTGGATCAAACAAAAAACAAAAACTAATAAAAATGAGCCAAACCACTCTAAAAAACCAACTCAAACTAAATTAGAGGAGAGAGTTCAAACAAAATTAAACTCAACTATAATGTACAATCCAAAACTATAACAACCTTGATGCAGACATTTTTTTTCCAGGGAAGGCCTTGGACAGTTCAGCAACACAACACTAAACCGCATACTGCAGGGTCGTTCGCTACTGGAACCATTCACTAATACCACAAACAGCAATCGGCCGATCCCACGGCAACCCCTCCCTCTGCGGTCGTCCGATACTCCGACAACGCCAGGCTGTGATCTTTTTCTGGCCTGATCCCTGGAATGGCTTCATAGTAGCAGAATCCGGGTCCTGAACTGGCCTGCTTGCCGTCCAGACCTTTCATTAACTGAGAACATTTGGAGCAGCATGAACTGAAAATACAACAAAGCAGGCCAAGGACTGTTACTCCTAAATCAAAGAAGGATGGAACAACAGTCCTCTCCCACAAGTCCAGCAGCTGGTCTCCAAAGTTCCCAGACGTTTACAGACTTGTTAAAAGGAGGAGGAATGCTACACAGTGGTAAACATGGCCCTGTCCCAGCAGTTTGATACATGGTGCTGCCATCACATTCATAGTGAGTTACTATCTTTCTCAAACTAGTACATTTTCTCAGGTTAAGCATTTTGACACGTCTGACCATGCACCCTGCAAAAGTCCCAGAATGACACCATAAAGTAGCAGTGCAAGAACAACAAGTCGTTCACAATGGTCACTTTGTATGGTTCTCTGCAGGAAATACAGTTAGACCTTAGGCAACACTCTCCGCCACCACTACGAAAACAAAACGTTTCCTCACTTTATGCCGAGTTTCCTTTAATATGCCACCCCACTTCCACACAAATTGGATTCTGGAAAGGAATAGGTATTATGTATGAAACTGTAGCCTCAACGGATGCTGGGGTGTTCCCAGCACACCTACTTTAGGCAGCTGCAGTCATGTGATCAGCATGCTGTTAAAACCCTTTATTATTTGGACTTTTTTCAAACAGAGATTAAGGTTATTTAAAACAGCAACCAATATTAACAACACCAATCTTAAAGCTTTCATAGAACGCAATAAGCAGAATAAAAATCCATTGGATTACTTTAGCCACAAGAACCAGCGTGGCAGAAACAGGAACAATGACCAAGTCTCACCGGATTTGCGAAAAACGGCGCATCAATTCAATTTTATTTGTATAGCACCAAAATCACAACAGTCGCCTCAAGGCGCTGCACACTGCAGCAAGTCCACAGTAAAATGAGGCACATACTCAGAAGCTTTGTTTTTAATAACTGCTTCAAGATGGACACATGTTTAGCGCTACACCTACACCAAGATTTATCTAATTTAGACGGAATATCAACCCGCAACTCAGAGAAGACAGGCAGCCCAACTAGGAAACTGGAGAGTATTTTAAGTCACAGCAATCGCCCCCTTTAATGTGGCTTCTCTTACTCACCATTTTAAAGAGAATGGAGAAAATAGACATTTCAACACACGATGCGAGATAACATCGAGAATTGTCCGCATCCTTTCACCTAACCTGAAGAGATGTAAACAATGACAGCTACGGTTACTCCTAAACTAGCAACTGTAGACGATTTCTTTATTAAGCACTTGGACACACGAGCTGTGTTCCCGGTCAGGAAGGAGGTCATGCTGAACTCCTTTCCAAAAAAACTAGTTAAGCTAATGCTGCACTCCTCGAAGTTTATGCACACATTTAACAGAAAAATACGAACACTGAATACACGTGTTATCCGTGTTAATCGAACTTGTAATACACCGATTTGCTGGCTTGCAGGACCTAACCTCACTCCATGCAACACAACAAAACGGATTTGAGCAACGTTATTCTTGGTTAGTTCGTAAATGAGATACCCGGCTAGCTCAGAAGCTAATGCTACCTTGTGGCCAATATCTCCGCTGTGATTTCAGTGCCGTTAATAACACTAACCTTAACGCATGCCCCTCTCCCCGATTCTTACGCAGTACAGAGCTAATGTACCTGAAAACACACGGGGCTGTTTGAGACCTACAACTTCTGTTACTCCCTCCGTTTCTTAGTCCAAAATGGCGTCCAAATAAACTTTCCCAGCAAACCCCGCGCGTCAACAGCGCCTCACGCCGCTTCCGCCCACGGACGGTGTACTACGGAAAGCCGAAAGGCCTAAATGTCGCACTTTTTCCAGAACGAGCCAAATATTGGCACCTTTTCAACCCGTCTGTTAAAGAAATTATGTAAATATCGCCATTTGTCAAGGCAGGGCGCCGGACAGTTAAAAAAAAACCCAAACAAACAAACACCAAAACGGCGTATTTTACGTCACAGAGTAGCGTTTTGAAAGCCTCCCTATGAGCACCAAAAAAACAAACACAAAAAAAATCTTTTGGTCTATCAAAAACAGTACAGTGCACGTGTTTCCCATTTTATTTACCACACAGGACCCATTCATGTGTTAATGAAGTAATTGTTACTGTGCCATGTGTGTAAATCCTTGCATTGCTCTTGTTTTCTTGTTTTCTGTAGGCTGTGAGAGGCTGTGTGAGACTGACATCAGACATCAATCAGTCTGGGCATCAATCAATTGGTTTATTGATTAAACGGACACACTAACAAGTCCTATTTACACCTGGACTTTGGTAGCCATTTGAATATGGTATGCATGGTTCCCATCATAAAATAAACAAACACCACACGAAAACTGCTGTCTGTGCACCAAGGTTATCATCGTTAACAAAAACAAATGAAATAACGAAAACTGAAATAAAAACAATAATTAAAAGGAAAAAATGATAACTAACTGAAACTAAGCTGTGTTTAGAAAACTAATTAAAATGAACTGAAATTATAGATAAAATGACCTTTGTATTCATGTTTGTCAGTTTCTTTGTAGATTGATAAGAAATCATTTCTGCTCTAGCAATTTTAGCTGGGAGCGCCATCGGGCACCTCAGTGTGTGTGTGTGTGTGTGTGTGTGTGTGTGTGTGTGTGTGTGTGTGTGTGTGCGCGTCGGCTCCCCGCATCCTGCAAAATGCTGGCTACAGTATTTCTGTCTTTCTTTAAGTACAACAGTGAGACAGACAGGAGGGAGTGTCTTGTTATGGATGATGGCACAATGTGTGGAACGCTGCTCAGGGAGAAAAACCACCAGCATCAAAGTCCACCTGAACTTCATAAAGCACCTGTCTGCAAAGTTAATGCGTTTCATTCAAATATGCACTAAATTATACAGTGGTATGCATAAGTTTGGGCGTACCAACAGAAAAATGCCATCAATATTTAGTAGCTCCTCCTCTTGCAGAAACAACAGCCTCTAAACGCTTCCTATAGCTTCCAATGAGAGTCTGGATTCTGGTTGAAGGTATTTTGGACCATTCTTCTTTCCAAAACATCTCCAGTTCAGTCAGGTTTGATGGTTTCCGAGCACGGACAGCCCACTTTAAATCCCACCACAGATTTTCAATAATATTCAGGTCTGAGGACTGAGATGGTCGTTCCAGAACGTTGTACTTGTTCCTCTGCATCAATGCCTTAGTAGATTTGGAGCAGTGTTTAGGGTCGTTGTCTTGTTGAAGTATCCAGCCCCGGCACAACTTCAACTTTGTCACTGATTCCTGAACATTGATCTCAAGAATCTGCTGATATGACTGGAATCCATGCGACCCTCAACTTTAACAAGATTCCCAGTACCTGCACTGGCCACACAGCCCCACAGCATGATGGGACCACCACCAAATGTTACTGTGGGTACCAAGTGTTTGTCTTGGAATGCTGTGTTCTTTTTCCTCCATGCATACCGGCCCTTGTTCTGTCCAAATAACTCAGTGTTAGTTTCATCAGTCCACAGCACCTTATTCCAGAATGAAGCTGCTTGTCCACATGTGCTTTAGCATACCTCAGTGACTCTGTTTGTGGTGTGTGTGCAGAAAAGGCTTCTTCTGCATTACTCTCCCATACAGCCTCTCCTTGTGCAAAGTGCTCTGAATAGTTGAACGATGCACAGAGACACCATCTGCAGCAAGATGATGTTGGAGGTCTTTGGAGCTGCTCTGTGGGTTGACTATGACTGTTCTCACCATCCTTCCCCTCTGCCTATCTGAGAGTTTTCTTGGCCTGCCACTTCGGGCCTTAACTAGAACTGTGCCTGTGGTCTTCCATTTCCTCACTATGTTCCTCACAGTGGAAACTGACAGCTGAAATCTCTGAGAGAGCTTTTTGGATCCTTCCCCTAAACCATGATGTTCAACAATCTTTGTCTTCAGCTCATCTGAGAGTTGTTGTGAGGCTCCCATGTTGCCACTCTTCAGAGAAGATGCAAAGAGGAGAAACACTTGCAATTGGCCACCTTAACCCTTTCTCATAATTGGATTCACCTGTGTATGTAGGTCAAGGGTCAATGAGCTTACAAAACAAATGTTGTGTTCCAATAATTAGTGCTAAAGGTATTCAAATCAATAAAACCACAAGGGTGCCCAAACTTATGCACCTGCCTAATTTTGTTTAAATAATTATTGCACACTTTCTGTAAATCCTATAAACTTCATTTCACTTCTCAAATATCACTGTGTTCGTCTGCTATATGATAGATTTAACTGAAACTGCTGATCCAAACAACCAATGATTTATAAAGGAAAATCATGGAAATTATCAGGGGGGCCCAAACTTTTACATACCAC
>JAMQGT020009408.1:0-31840 GCA_024447675.2 Pterophyllum scalare | reverse complement strand
GTAATAAAATGTTATTATTTGCACTCTAAGCTTACTGTGGGAGTCTCTGCTGCATTTGTTGTCATTTAAGATTGCTTTACATTTAACAGTGCATGCACACAGAGCACACTGGAAATCAGCCTGGCCGGTTGATCGGTGCATCTTTAATGAAATACCTTTTAAACAAAAAGAAAACAAACAAAAACTGCTAACTGTTATCGCCACCAATACTAAATGAGCTCTCCTTCTAGAGAAATATACAAATGATCCAGAAATTTAAAGTGTTAAACTGATTTCTGATATAAGTATCACATTTTTTTAACTGTTGCAGTCAGTTATTTAAATTTCTCCATTGTTCCAAGAAAACAAATGACTGAACAATTTCGAAGTGTTTAAAACTGAACCCAGATGCCAAATTTATGCGACTCAACAGATTTAGTCTTATTTGTCTTGCTTGCCAACATGCCTATCCCAGTCAGCAAGGTGAAAAAAAAAGTCTGATAGCTTGTGTAAAATATATTAATTAAGGTATATTACTTTTCAAGACCAGAGCTACAACTTTTCCTGTGATTGTTGCCCTGACTAAACATTTCTTTTCATGCATATCAGCCTCTTTTAATATCACTTTGGAGAACTTGAAAAACAATTTTTAATGGAGCCGAGTAAATGTTTTATTTCGTGCTGTTTGACATCAAAAGACTATGCTTCCACTGGCACCCAGGCGGCTGCCACCTCAGGGAATGGCTTAAGTGGAGATAAATGCTTTCAGATAAATTTGTAAAACATGCCTGCTCCAGAGACTTCCTCAACTGTACAGTGAAAAGGAGCATAAACATTTAACACAGGAGGATTTGTCATTTGGGGTTACATTACTTGTACAGTTTCCCAAATTGCTGTTGAAGACTGTTGCATCGAATATGTTAAATCAAACATTGAAGAGTGCTGTAAAAACTAACAAACAGATGAAGGAGCACAAGGACTGCTGTTCTGTTTTATGTATTATGATTTATGACAGTGTCTTTGTTTTGCTGTGCCGAACACTTTTAACCCACATGATCCAGTCACAATCAGTTACGCTTTATTTTGTAATTTGAAACAAACTCGTCAAACATAGAAAATAACCCCACCATTCGTGGCACAGAATGAGGCTGTGCTACTGGCAAGAGTTCTTATGGTGGGTGTCTGGAATATGAAACTGGGCCGCCTGGTACTCTGTAAGACCACAAGCTCAGCAGACATGAGCACACTGTTTGGCCATGATTTGTTAGAGACTTCAGCAGACAGTGAGGAGCTCTGTCTCCTAGATATACACAGAGCTTTGGAGAGGTGTTGTGCCAGTCGCTTCGAAGACAAGCAACAAACAGATCTGAAAGTACAGAGATTAAACTGCATAGCAGTGTGAATGACAGCTTTACTTAACCACTCTGTGTGAGAGAGTTCCAACGCTTACGCAACTGTGTACTGTATGATCACGTTAGCATTTTGATTATTTAGTTCTGTTCCAAACCTCACAAGGATTAGTGATCATATTTTTGGCAACATCATTTAAGAGGAATTATCTAATATGGGCTATGCCATTAAGTGTGCGAGTAGGATAAGACAGAAGAAGCCCAATTATGTGTTAATATGTGAAGTTGGGAGGATGAGTGGATGCTCACACAAAATAGCAGGCTTAAATGTGTAGTAGTTATGCATAATCATGGCAGGCACCACAAGATGCTGTGTAGGTGACCTATGAACTGGTCTTTAATTGTTCACACACACACACACACACACACACACACACGACCACTACCTATATGATATTAACTGTCCACTGTTTTGGATGCGTGACAATCGTGGTGAAGTTGTTGGATAAAGTGAATAACGTCCCAGTCACACAAACCCAGAGAACCAGTCCACAACTGTCTGGCATCCACTGGCCACCCACCGACCAGTTATGACTGGTTGCTGGAGGTTGACAGCGGTTGCTAGGAAAATGATTGCTAAAGCAAATGTCAGGTATATAGATCATTTTCCAGCGTGTTTATAACTTAACCAAGGCAGGACATCAACCCATTTTTCTTTTTATTCACCTCCATAATTTTCTTCATAACTACTTTGAGCCTTCGACTGCTCATACCAAGGGTGCTGGCTTGTGGCTGGCTCTGAGCTCTGGATAGCTTTGTCTTTAGCCACTTCTTTAAAATGGCCATGCTCAGCTGGGTGAGGGTGATTTAAGTGTCTGATAAGGTTAATGTTGGCATGTGGCTGTGAGTGTATGCTTGCATCCATGAAACAGACGAGCTCATAATCATATTGCAGAAAGTATTCAACAGCTTCAACTCTTCTGGACCTTGCTTTGGGCACTGGTACACAGTCATGTTGGAACAGGAAGGGGACATCCCCAAACTGTTCACACAAAGTTGGAAGCATGAAATTGTCCCAAATGTCTTGGTAAGCTGAAGCATTAAGAGTTCCTTTCATTGGAACTAAGGAGCAGAGCCCAACTCCTGAAAACAACCCCACACCATAATCCCCCCGGACCCAAACTTTACACTTTACACAATGCAGTCAGACAAGTACTGTTCTCCTGGCAACGGCCAAACCCAGACTCGTTCATCAGGTTGCCAGATGGAGAAGCATGACTCTTTACTCCAGAGAACATGTCTCCACTGATCAAGAGTCCAGTGGTGGCGTGCTTTACACCACTGCATATTTGCTTTGCATTGCACTTGGTGATGTAAGACTTGGATGCAGCTGCCTAGCCATGGAAACACATTCAAACATGAAGTTTGGAGGTCTGTACCGACTGACATTGAAGAAAGTTGGCAACTTCTGTGCACTATGCACCTCAGCATCCACTGATCCCATTCATTTTACGTGGCTTACCACTTTGTAGCTGAGTTACTGTCGGTCCCAATAACTTCCACTTCATTCTAATACCACTTACAGTTGACTGTGGAATATTCAGCAGTGAGGAAATCTCACAATTGGTCTTGTTGCACAGGTGGCATCCTATCACGGTACCACGCTGGAATTCACTGAGCTCCTGAGAGCAACCCATTCTTTCACAAATGTTTGTAGAAACAGTCTGCATGCCTGTGTGCTTAGTTTGAATAACCTGTGGCCATGGAAGTGATTGGAACACCTGAATTAAGTGATTTGGATGGGTGAGTGAATACGTTTGATAATATAGTATATTGGCCTGGTTCCAAGCATGCTGGAAATCAGATGATTTTGGTCCCTGGCTGGTCATTTGGTGCTACTCTGCTTGTTATTCAAGTGCAGCACCTGGCTGTTATTTACCCTCTTAATTCCTGTGGAAGCAGTAAGCAGGTACTTTTCACAGGACTGCATAGAGTACAGTGAAAACCTTCTTTTTAACATGACTGCATAAAGATGCAGAAGTAAAGTAAATATTAATCTGATCCCACTTTGTAGTCAGTCAGCACACGTAAATACAAGAAGCAATCTGTAAGCACATTTGCCTTAAGAAGGCAGTCAGAGGGTAGTTTGAAATGAAAACTTCATCCATTCTTATTAGAAATAATCAGTATCTTCAAAGGCAGGGACATTAATTTGAGCACATGCATGTATGTGTGTGCAGCTGTTCCCTTTTCATGTTTGAAAATTATGATGTGGCTAATCCAGGATATACACACCCTTTCTGCTTATAGATTTCAATCCAAACAACATACTGATTGGTTAACTAAATGTAAACATCTATTTTCTGTTGCTGATCTTTGATTTTTCACATTTGGCTGTGTCCTTTGTCAACGTGCAGAAAGAATCAGTAATTTAGAAACACTTGCGTCAAAAGAAGAGTGGACATTTATAGTTACAAATGGTTTTGTATTTCATGGGGGGGGGGGGATGTTCCACTCTGCATTCAGAAAGCAGAACATGCACAGGGTAACAGAACAGCAGACACATTCACTGAGATACGGCCTATACATAATGCACAAGGCACAGAATACCAGAGAATGTATGATTAATAAGAAACCAGAATACAGGGCAGGAGGTTGGTCAGGAGGAGGCGTAAACAGCAGCAGCTGTGTGTAGCAGGTAAACACAAACTGCATAACCAGACAGCAGCAGCAGCAAAAAACAAAAAGCCAGCAGAGTGGGAGAATCTTCCCGGTCATGTATGTAAAAAAATGTCTGATTAATATGATTGGACAGCAAATAATGATTATTATCATTTTTGTATTAGTTCATTAATCATCAATTTCCAGAGTTCACAGTGTTGTCTCTTAATTTCTTATTTTGTGAGGACTCACAGCTTAGGACCCAGAGACATTCAATATTAATTATCTGAAACACTAAAGAACCTTCAGTCATATTTGATAAATTATTTCAGTAGTTAGTCAGTTTTATAGCTAAAACTGTCTTTATCTTACTGTAAAATGTAGGATGGGGATGTTATGTTATTGAGTCTCTTGAACCTCTTCTAAAAAGTAATGAACGAAGTATGATTTAAATACCTACATTGAGGCTTTTTTTTAAAAGGCTGAGCAGAAATTAGTCTGATCATGTGTCTGAGCTTTCAACGCTGTTGCTTTTCTTCACCTCCAGTAGATCATCATGTGGGCGAAGCCACCTGATTTTTGCTTTCTCACAGCCATTTTCCCTGCAGGCCAAATGCTATGCCAATCATCAGACGCCCCCCCCCCATGTAATTCAATAAACAGACCTGAGGCCTTCTGGTGCTGCTGCTTCTGCAGGGAACTCTGTATAACTAGCACACTTCAATCAACTCTCAGGCTGTAGCCGGAGCTCCTCAAATATAGCTGTCAGAATTTCCAGCCTTGAGAGATCTGCTGGAGTCTTCAGTAGCAGCGAGTTAGCAAAACACAAACTCCTCTTGACAAGGGAAGCAAGTTTGATCATTTCTAGTGTTTCCTCTGGTATTTAGAACAGTGAAATATTTTACATTTTCAGACATACCTAAAGGAAAATACATCTTAAAAGCATTAGATCTATAAATCAAGGTTCTATAGCTACAAGTCTTTTTTTTTCAGAGGAGTCAGCTTCGCTTGCCAAGCAGATGAAGTGCAAAGCCTTTCTAGCCTTTTCCCTCTGGGGTCCAATCCATCATCTGCTGATCTATCTCTGAGTCTGTATTAGTCCCTCCCTCTCATTAGGGAAATGAAAGCCTTAATTGGAAATTGTGTTAATTCTCTGACATGTTTGAAACTGGATCTCCCCTTCTCTTTCTCTAAATTGGAGACACACTTGACAAATTTGGGGAGGCAGCTCCACTGATGCATATCCTGGTTAAATGTTTTCAGCTTCGCCCACTTTCCTCTGCTCACGTCACATTATGAGCTCAATGATTAATGCCTTCAAAACTCACAAGCATGCTGGTACACTAAAATTAATCGGTGGTGCATAAAAAGAATTTTGTTTTGAACAAAGAATAATCATGTTGATGACTAGTACAGCAGCATAGGGGCTCGTTGCTCTGCTCATGTAGGTAACACTGAGAAATAATAATAAATATACTTAAAAAGATCTGGCTTGCAAAGGGCCTAGTTAAAGATTAGTATTGCTTTCAGGATTGGGGATGTTTCATCAGTCTTGAATGTGATCAGTTGAAATAATATTCGTTTAAAAAAATGCTCAGGTGAAACTACAGATTCTAGTTTCTACCAGGTCACTGCTGTCTGCTGAAAAACATGTTTTTGTAATGCAGTGGGCAAAGGAAATAGGGCCATAGTATTAGCTTCTCAAGCTTCTCAACTTACCAAGATATGAGGACATAGCAGTATATGTGTTGATGAATACGTAACAAGTGCAGTCCCAAAACCAAAACCAAAGGCCATTGAGAAACATTGTTACCATTACATTAGGTATATCTCACCCATCAGTCCATTTTCTTCTGTTTATCCACCCTGGACAGGTTGCCAGTCTGTCACAGGGATAACCCTGAGAGACAGATAAGCATTTCCACTCACATTCACACCTATGGACAATTTACCCACTAAGGTAGAAAAAATGATTGTCCTGTATACTTAACATAAACTCCTGTATTAAACAGTCTGCGTCAGTCGCCATCTTCCATGTGCTGTTTTTCATCTTCATCAGGGATGGACAGTTAATTTTTCCAAGGGGCCCCATGAGAAACTGGGACCGTTGTGGAGGTCCACACTGGTTAACACAACAGTCCCAGTTAATTGCCCCTGCTCTTCAGCATATAATGATAACCTAGAACACTTTTAGGCATATGTTGACCCCTCCAGTTTGGGAAGATAAGCTGCTTACAGTACTTACAGTACTACAAAAATGAACAAGTACTTTCATGCTTTCATAATTTCATAAATCAAAAGGGATCATAAGTGTCTGTTCTCATGACATCCTTAGTGGCATGGCAATTATGAAATAATATGTATCAATATTTTTCATGTAACCTGCTGCCTTCCTTTCATGTCCTGTTCTGTTTGACTTGGAGTCAAATAAACTCATTTTAGAGCAAAAAAGGTAACTTAGCAATTGGCATAACACAGCATTGTTTGCAGTTTTGCTTGAAAAATGGATGAAGTAATCACTTTATTACTGAAATTCTGATCTGATCTCTTGATTAATTAATCTAATAACTGTCGCAGTTCCATTGCAAACACTCTGATATTATATCTGATGATATTTTTACTGGCCTCAAAAATCAGGTTCTGATTTGCCAGACAAGGCAGGGCAAATTGCATTTAAATGCTGGAACATTTGTATTTTCACAAGTTGGACGTGTCACATTTCTGGATATAAATTTTGATTCTCATATTCAGCTGCCAGTTTGGCTTATGCATCAGGGGTGTGTACTTGTGAAAATTTAGACAGAGAATCAGATTCCATTTGTATTCGGACCCGTGATTGCCAATACTGGCTGATTTTAGCACATTGTTCACAACTAGTCTGGAATAAGTCCAGCAACTGGGGTGTTTGATTAAGGTCCCTGTTTACCTGCCTGTCTTCATGTGATGTGAGCACACTAGAAAGATTCACACATCAACAAAGTGGCCCTTTAACAGTGCACCAAAATCAAAGGAGGAAAAATATCAATAATAAAAAAGCCAGCACTAGCTGGAATCAGTTCTGACCTGGGCGTTTACCTATAGCTGCCATGCTTTAGTTCACAACTCTAAAATTTGCGCGGCTGTTTAGCATATGAATGATGAGATATGATAAAAGGAGTTTAGAGAGGGCTGATGAATATGTGTGGTTTTGAAGCGGTTCTTGTGTGATCGTGTGCAGATGAGCGCGTGGGAGGTGTCGTGTGTGTGTATGTTTGGAAGTGTTTGCTGATGAGGGTGACATTTGTGCTCACAGTGAGAGGTTTAAACACCAGCATCTGGGACTCTGAACCCTAAAACATCAAACCAGAAGAGGTAAGAACCTGGCAGTTTAGTCCCGTATCCACCACATGTATGTGTGTCAAACTGAAGATGCTGCTCTCCACACACTCCACACAGGATTTCAGCACTCTGCACATACTCTGTGGATTCATCACCTTAGCAACCGGTCGATTGAAAGATGATGAATCATGCCAAAGACTGCTAATTTCTTTGCAGTTGTCAAACATGAACAATGGGTGGTAAGAAAGAGTCACAGAAACGTCACCACAGACAAAATGTGTGTGTGTGTGTGTGTGTGTGAGAACTTGAAGAACAATCTAAAGAAACGAAGTGTCAAAAATAACTTTTGTGGTGGTGCTTGTTGTTTATACTTTTCACTAACAAATAGATGCATTCAGGATCAGTGGCTATACACCGATTTAAATACATATTTAAGCTAATTTCAGGTGGGAGCAGATAGTGTTGATGCTGTATGATTTGATTTCCTCCATGGCTCCAGTGAATGAAGCTGCAACAACACCTCTGACCTCATCCTCTCTATGTTTTATTGAGCCTGGATGCTCTTCCTGACAAATAACAGTCTTTGTTGACAAGAGGGAGGGTCTGAGAGGTCCGTCTGAGAAGCGTTAGTGCCACACAATAATAACAGTGATGGTATAAAAGACACTGATTTAGCATGGATACACGTCAGCTGCATTACACCAGGATTCAGGACGTAACATTAAAAAGGGGCAGCCTGATACTACCAGCCTAATATGCTGCTACTAATTCAGCAACAAGATGCAAATATGGCTTCAGTTGGTTCCTGTAGAATCAATAATAATGCAGTGTGAGAACAATTTATGTCATGCAGTATACTGAAGGCAAACAGCTCCCACTGCTGGTAAACATGCTGGAGGCTTGTGCAGCAGCAGAAATTGTTCTACTCGGCTGCTTTTTATAAAGGATTGAGCTTCAGAGTCTGTTCTCTGGTGGGGTTGGAAGTATGCCATGATGAGTGGTTTACTGACCATAGTGCCGTCAGAAAACTGCTCATTACTTAGAAGCAAAGTAATCAGCCATTATTTTGACAAATAATTACCTCTTTAGGTCATTTATCTGCTCTCTTTTCTCCTGCAGAAGATAAATAACATCATTTTATCCCAGCGCAATGCTTATACATCACTGGTTGCAAATGATCTTCTAACCAATTTGTGGAGCAACCTTAGAAAACTGATCTTATGCAATGGACCTTTGTTTATGTCACTGTTTTGTGTTTTGTCTGTACACAATGGATCCTCATACCAATAGAAAATGTAAAAAATTAAACAGCGATCAGGCAAAAGTCTTGGCAGCAGTTACTGCTTTTCTCTGTTTTATGAGGTTTGTTTATTGTTCAAACTGTTACCTAAACAAAACAGCAATTATGTTTTGTGGGCATTTTGTTTGTTTTGTGGTGTTTTACAGATATAATTATTCGTTTATTCTTTTGTTTTTTCAGTAGCAGAATTGCAGTACAGAAAAAAAAAGTGATTTCAGATCCTATGTTAGGAAAACAGGAGATAGATTTATTGAAACATGTGCAAATGTACATGAAAACACAATATATAAGACAATAACAGAGCTTATACAATTCTAACAACTTTGAAAGTCAATATTTGGTATGGCCACCTTTATTCTTTGACACTTTATTCTCGTAGGTAGTTTTTATGTCTAACTTCTTTAAGCAGTCCTCAGGAATAGTTCTCCACACACATTCATACAAGCACTTTCTATCTAACAGCCACACACACGCACACAGTCACACTCCAATGGATGCATCTGGAGCAACTCAGGGGTTCAGGATGCCCAAGGATACTTTGCCATGCAGACTGGAGCAGACAGGGATTGAACCACCAACCTTCTGATTAGTAGATGACCAACTCAGTCTCCTGAGCCACAGCCACCCCGGTGTGCTTGGGATAGGCAGCGTGTTTGGGATGATCATCATGCTGAAAAATGAAGCCGTTGCCAATCGGATGCTTACCAGGTGGTATTGCATAGTGGTTTGAAATCCTCATTCATAATTCCACTTGCTGAAATGCAGCACCAAACCACGACAGAAACATAAATTTCCAATTTGGATTCATCAGTCCATACGACCTATTGCTACTAATTATAAGTCCAGTTTATGTGTAATTGGCAAACCTTAGTCGCTTGTCCAGTTTCCTCAAATTTTTTAAGGAAACTCTGCACAATATAATGAAAGATGCCAATCACATTGCCGATATAAAAATACTAAACTTAGACCTTTCCCGTAACCCCCCCCCAAAAAAACGTAAAATATATATAATAATACTTTTCAACTGATCCTTACATATCTGCAAGAGATTAATTAGTTTTTACAGTTAAACTCAAAATGAATCTTGACATGCTCGACACCTGCTGATGTTATTTTTGCTGTTACGGCCCTGATGATGTATAACACTGCAGTGTGAATGTATGTGGGAGCTGGAGGTGAGGAATGTGCCATGTCCTGGTCACAGTGTTCCCTCCTCTCTACCGGTCACTCAGCAAGAGAGTTCCTGTGGGCAGAGTGAGAGAGCATCGCACTCAGCCCACACATTTGTCCTCCAAAAACCACAGTCATCTTCATATGCAAAAAAGAAAGAGAGCGAGAGAAAGGAATCGGGCCATGAGGCTATGGCACACATAGTTACCGTATTTGAAAAAAACAAACAAAACCATGTCATGTCAGATGATATTATAAATGACACTCTTATAAATCTGATGCTGTTTAACAAATATGACAGGGGACATATTTGAATGCGTGACTTCCTGAGGTTTTAATACCCAAATCATAGACAAAAGACATGAGAAAAAAGACAAATATGAGAGAACGATAAAGTTTTGAAATAAACCGCTTCAGTACCTACTCGCTTGCTAAGTAAAGTCATGATTATTTTATTGTTCAAATGTTGACCTTGACTTCATCCGAGCTGTTTCTACTTTACAAATAAGCACAGTCCAAGGCAGTAACAGTGCATCTCCTGTGCTTATACATGCTTCTGTTTGGAGAGAAAGTCTTTCACTATTTATAAGGAGGCTGGATTGGTGTATTATTCATTAGAGAGGTCCTTGCCTACAACATCTGCTGTATAAATTCAAGGTTTGAATACCACTGTACTGTCTATTTGTCCACTTTAAGTTTAGCAGTTCAATAAATAAATTGTTGTTGTTGTTTTACACAAGTTGTACTACAAAGTTTCAGCCAGTCAATTTTACATGAAGGTTTGTTCAGTGATGACAACAGAGAGTATAAAAGATGGAGGTATCCACAGTGCCATCATACATTGATTAGTAAAGACCCCAGGATTGGATTGGATTGTGAAACCAAGAACACTGTTTGTTTTCTGGCTAATTAATTGTGATTAAGGACTGGTTAGCCAATGAGCATATGCTGGATAATCCTCCTTTCAAACTCTCACTGAAGCTACAAGGGGTCGCCACAGCGGGAAGCTCCGCATGTCTCATTTGGCAGATTTTTATTTACGTTGGATGCCCCTCCTGATGCAAGCCCAAAGGAGTGCGTCTCCTTCCAGATCCTCATTTCAAATTTTCAAAATGACCATAATTAAATATAAAAAGAACTAGCTATTAAGCCCATAAAGATATTGAGGGCTGTTTTACCCTAGATTTCTCTACAACCAGAACTCTTTTTGCAACCAGGAAGGTCATCCCCTGCTTGCCATGCAATTTTAAGGAATTTCACTTTTCAGAGCTGGAGACCAAAACCAGATGAAATATGATTCACTTTTAACCTCTATATTGTAACTTTCCGACAAATGTTCCATATCAAAGTATTCTGCGGACAGTATCAGTAGTATTGCTTTTTAAAGTATTACTCAAGTAGAAGTACAGATGTGTTGTCAGCTAAATATGTTTGAAATATCTAAAGTAAAATGCTTATTTTGCAGAATGAATAATATATAAACATACTTTTAAAACGGGTAATCTGAATGTGAATGGTAACTAGTATCTTTAGCTTCCAGATACATTTAGTGAACTAAAAACATATACATGGGGTAAAAATGGACTCACTTTCAGTAGAAGTAGCATTGCCCCGAGTCACACTCGAAGAAAAGAATTGTGAATCAGATAAAATGGAATGTATAAACGTATGTATAAATACACAATAACGCATGCCAAAGAATAAGCCTAATTTTGATATGTCGGGTTGATGTTTGAAAACTGAGTAATGGCTATCATGAAGCTTTGTTGACCCATGGATTTGTGTACATATGCATTTTGTTTGGCTTCCTGAGGAGGGCAGCAAAACACCTGCAGATCTCCAACTAAACCACTCTGCAGCTCAGCAACAGGTCAGTCCTGATCTCCTGTAAGACCTGCAAGTCCTAACAATATACTGTTTTCAATCATGAGTTCATGAAATCTTGAGTGAAAGGCCAGGATATTGTCCAGAGTTTTCCTTTCTCACATGTGGTGTACAGAATTGTTACCATCAGAGACATTATAAGAGAGAGAAACATAGCACTCACAGAAAACATAGCACTATAATAGCAAAGACAGTGGTAGAAGCATTGCTTCCCAATAGGGCAAGTAAGCTTTTAATACCTTTGTTTGGGGCAAAGTTAGGACATTTTTGAAAAGCTTTTCTTTTTGTTTGAAAAACGTAAGTTTATGGGTCTATAATGCTTCTAAATTGCTACTTTTGGCTACTGTCTTATTTACAAGGGTTCACCACAGCAGCTAGCTCTGAGATTTAGGTGAGGAAGCTGTCCATGTAGCATGTGCAGGATACAAGAGATGGGACAAGCACTCACTGGGAATTCACTAGGCTACTGGTGCTGTTATTTTCTTCATAAACTCAAAGTGGATGTTTGTTTTTAATGTTGCAGTCTAGTCAGTCATGTTTTGATTATAAGTGTTGATGTCACAGGTTTATTCCATTGAGTCATTTCTTATGCTATTTTCACACTGGTGTAAATCATGCAATTGGCCATCAAAGTTCATTCATACTAAGGTGATGGCATGTTAAAGAGTATTTAAGATCCAATACAAATGTGTCAAATACTTCCTTCTCACAGTACCTTGGGTACTGTTAAAAGTTCAGGGGTGCAATGCATGCATGACAATGACTTATATGGCTTAATTTTCGACAAATAATTCAACACAGAAGATATTCCATTTATTGTATACAGTGGAAGGAAAAAGGTAGTGAGCCCCTAGAGTAACCTAGTTTTCTGCACTCATCTGATAAAGTGTGCACTGATTTTGATGTAAGTCTGAAAAACATGATGCATCCTAAAGCTAATGAAACACAATCATCCATCCATGTTCTTCTGCTTATCACAAAATCAATTATATCAATCATAATTGCTGCCGTCTTTATGGAACAAGGATTCACAGTGCGAGGGAAAAGAGAGCAGATCCCTTGGGTTAAATATCTGGCAAAATCATGCTCAAAATAATAAATAAATAAAATGATCTGCCTATCAAACCTGCACAACATTAGGGAGATTTTATAGCACAACACAGAATGCTGAATGAGAAGTGATGGAGGAGGAGGAGAATGAAGATCATAGTAACAGCTAGATCCAGAGATGTTGTGAAATGAGTGTTAGAGCTGTGCGGTGGCTTAAATGAAGCAGGTCTGTTCTGCACAATATCTTGGATGTTCCTAGAACTGCGCTCTTCTGGACGGAGATCCCGGGTGTCGGTCCTGGAATCTTCTGGAGCCACTCTCCCAGTTTGGAAGTCACTGCCCCGAGTGTTCTGATTACCACAAGAACCACTGTTACCTTTACTTTCCACATCCTGTCTAGCTCTTCTCTCAGCTCTTGATATTTCTCGAGCTTCACGTATTCCTTCTTGATGTTGCTATCGCTTGTTATTGCTATGTCTACAGCTTTCTTCCTCTTCCTGTCCAGAGCTATTTGAAGTTGGTTAGCCGTTACCAGTTTGTCTGTCTGTATCTAGAAGTCTCACAGGATCTTAGCTCATTCTCTACCACCCATGGGGGCATATCCCATTTTGACCCCGGGACTTCCAGGTCATACTCAGATGACTCAGATGTTCTTGTATACTATGCCAGCCACTTGGTTATGGTGTTCCATGTATGCCCTGCCTGCTGGCATCTTGCACCCTGCTGTTATGCGCTGGATTGTCTCAGTGGGATCTCTGCACAGCCTGCACCTGGGGTCTTGGACAGCTTGATGTCATCCATGTATCACACAATCAATTATAGAGTAGCTGGCTGAAGTTTGCTCCATTCCATAGTCGGTATCCGTAGCCAGTCTTGATAATGATCTGACTGAGGGGGTTCATGAAGGCTCTTATGGTCCTGTTGATCTTGTACAGTTGCTTCTCTGGTATCTCTGCCAATTCCTTCCTGGGCCCCGCTCATGTATTAAGCCATGTACCTGTTCATCTTAACTGCTATGATGCCTGACAGGAGTATCCATCTTGTGCTGAGTCAGGTTATTTGCCAGTAGTTGGACGGGCCCGGTCGCTTCTGGGGATCCTTAGGGATCAGGACTGTCCAGCCATTCCGGGTTTGTCTTAGCTATTAGCATCTGGTTTATTTGTGCTTTCAGTCGTCTTCTAGTAGATGTGAATAAATGTCTTTACATATTTCCCTGTTAGTATGATCTTCATCCTCCTCCTCCTTCTCCTCCAACTCTTCTCATTCAGCATTCTGTGTTGTGCTTTTCTTGGTACTAAATAATTTAAATTTCTAGAGACTTAAGTAGGTACCAGCAGCCAAATTTTGAAAATCATTGTAAAGTCAAGGTTAGGGGTTATTTTGTTTCATTTTGTTTGTCACAAAAGAAGCATACAAAATTTCAGGTCAATATCAGTTTTTGAGATATGGCACCTGGGGTACTGCCCTGATTTCACCCTATGCAAAATTGCAATTAGCAGCATTTTTGAAGTCATAGAAAATTAAGATGAAGTATATTTAAACATATGTATTCTCATTTTCTCATCATTTCTACCCAATAGTTCACATATGTACAAGCTCAGGTTCATGGCAATTCAAAATTTTAATTTACAGAAGTTTAAAATTTTTTTAATTTTCGGTGCCGTCATAAGGTCCAATTGGCATTTGTGCAATCCCTTATTTCAAGAAAGGACTCTGAAGAGGCAAGAAAGGCATATATTTCTAATCTAATAAGTAGTCTTAGCTAGCCTATTTTTTGTTTAAGGCCACAAGAAGTTCAAAACTTAAGCTATAAAGGTCCAAGAATGCTTCCAAATCACAAAAAAATGTCCGAAAATAGACATTAGGTATTTCTCATGAAGTCATAAATTGATCATAATTCATGTGAACTTGAAGAAAAACACCTCCTAGGTAACATATCACATATGGACTGGTATCACCTGAAAATGACAATCATATGGATTAGATCTCAGTTTCTTAAAGAAAATCCTGAATGCAGCACATGCTGTTGTTTACACCAGCAACCAACCAGAAAGCCGCACCACGATCACATGACCGACTGCAAACGTACATGCAACGTTCACAAAATGGGGCCAAACAAGGTCGCCAGGACGGATCCTAGCTGGGGTGAGATTTTGGGACCTGCTTGACTTTAAAGAAAACTTCAAAAAGCTTCAAAATTTTATTTGAAAGGGGTGAAATAATGTATAACTGGAAATTTGGGTAGAAAAAATCTTTTAATTCATGAATTTGACAATGACAGAAAGTTTGTAGAACACTGGGGATTAAGATAAAGCTTTTTAGCTTCAAGTGCAACTCTGCATGAAGAAAATACTGAAGTATCTGCTGAACTGTAGCAGTGTGTGTGTCATGAGGTAAACAGCTGTGCACAAACTGGCTATTTTCTAAGTGAAGTTATGATCATTAAGATTTTGGAATACTTATTGAAATTGGTATGTATGAGGTGAGCATTTCATAAACTTTTATTTGGTGTATAAATATTTAAAATCCTACCAATACCAATACCAATTTATTTATAAAGCACCTTAAAAACAACAACAGGGCTGGCCAAAGTGCTGTACAACACATCAATCACAGCAAAGCAGACACGAACAGTGGAAAGTAGAAGTTGAACCACTTATCGCTGTTTGAGTGGCCACTTGACCAATTCTATAGTCTAACCTAATTCTATAACCTAATTAAGTGTGGATTGATTACTTTGTAGCACTTTCCAGCTTTTATGCAAACCAGAAATTCTCAAGAGGATTTTCAGATCTTTTTGCTGGACTTGGTTCAAATCAACACAAACTTACTTTGAATAGTAAACTTAACATATTTTTTAAATCAGCCCTTTACGTCTTTCATTGGCTCCAGATTGGTTAACTCCTGTATCTCATTAGCTTTTGTTGATGTTTTTAGCCTAGAAGTTCATTTCTCTTTTCTATGGATGTTTGGATGATGTATTTCATATGGGCAAGAACAAAACCATGGTTTGTTTTAATTTAAGATGTTTTTTTTTTTAAGACAGTCAAATAATAATAATAACAGTGCAAGAGATGAATATATTGATGAATATATGGTGATTCGGCAACATTCTTGTGTCTTTAAACATCTTTGCTGAAACATTTGAGTTGAGTCACTAGATTCCAGAGTTTCCACTGTCTTTTTGTCATTATGAAATAAAGAATCTAGACTGTTGTATTCACATAATACATTTTAGTTATTCTCCACCAGAGAGCATAGTTTCCTCAGGAAGCAAAACTTATCCTGACCTTCCTATAAGATTTGAAGGTTCCATTACCGTTCTGTCCTACTTTCCTTAAAACCATGCCAGAATACCAGACCAGTTCTAAAAGTCTGGTTAATTGCATTGATGCCCTTGTTCTTTTTTCTGTTTTGGAAAGATTATACTTTTTTTTAAAAAAAAAAAACAATTTTATACATATTTTCCGTAATCCTGCAACTCTGAAAATGGTAGTAGCATCTAGAAAGCAAGTAGGTGAAGGTGTTTTACTTCAAAGATCAGCTGATTGTAAGTGGCTTTGCATTCTCAAAAGGCAAGCATATTGACTGTGTTTCATGAGCTTAGTTTCTTGAATTCTTTTAATATAATGGAACTATATAAAAACTTTTTTACAGTTGGTGTTTCTCACATTGTCTGGTGCCATTAAAAAGGCTATAAAAGAGGAAGAAATATGTCTATTGATACAGTATGGCTCATGAGCTCAAGCCTGAAATAATTAGTAAATTCACTGATCCAGAAAAGTAATACTTGTTAGGGACAAATGGTAGATGCCATGGTTCCAAGTTTTAATGGTGTCAGATTATTTATTCTGTTTACATTTTGGTCTACAAAATGTCAAATAATAGTAAAGAAAACCAATCACAATCTTCCAGTTCCCATAATTAGGATATCAGATAGCTTAATAAATTGACAACAATTTAATTACAGTACTGTGCGAGTCTCAAGCCACTCTTCTTTATGTTTTGTCAGGAAAATCTGAAATAAGTGCAGCAATTTATTGAAACTTGTGTAAGCACGCATAGAAATACAGTATACTGTATAAGGCAAAAACAGAGTTTGTGCAATACTGAGCGTGCAAGTCAGTATTTGGTATGGCAACCTTAATTCTTCAGCACAGCCTGAACTCGCTTAGGCAAGCTTTCTAATAATTTCTTTGAGCAGGCTTCAGTCCTCGCCTTTTGTTCTGTTCTCTGTGAAGGTGATCCCACACTGCTTCAATAATGTTGAGGTCCAGCGTTTGGGGAGGCCAATCCATGACCGATAGTGTTCCACTGTGTTTTTTTTTCTTTCTTTTCTATTTTGTGTTTGGTATCATTGTCATGCTGACAAATGAAGCCGCTGCCAATCAAACACTTTTCAGATGGTATTACATGGTGGACCAAAGTCTGATGGCACTTTTCTGTGTTCATAATTCCATCAATTTGGACAAGATCCCCACCACCACTGCCCCTGCACCATAGCAGTACCTGCACCATGTTTAGGTTCATCACTTCAGTTCTTGTGTAATTTGTTGCACCTCAGCCTTTTCTACTTGTTTCCCTTCCTTATGAATGGCTTCTTGACAGCCGAGACCATTTTTGATGTGGCTTTGGCAGGTTCTGTATCAGGTCTTTGCAGGGTTTTTTATTCTATTTGTGGCACCATATTGGATGATTAGAAAGTATACCCCCCTCTAATTTTTCAAAGGACAATTTTGGGCTTCCTGGTATCAGCGATACTGATCTGATACTGATACTTTGTACGAAAACACCTAATGTGTCTGGAAAATCTAAAAAACGTGGTGTAATTCAAGTCTTGGCTTCATGAAGAACACAAGACATCACTCTGATTTACTTATTTTAAACTCAGAAGTACATTGAGGTATCAGCCTCATTTATTACTCATTTCCCACTAACATCACAGATCGTGTCTTGGCTATTTGTGGAGCTAAAATAGCTCCACGTGTGACTTCTTTTACGTTTTGCCATTGTGTCTATGTTTAAGTCGCCTTGAGCACGCCATTCGGCGCCCACTTGTGATGTGTGTAACATATTCAGGACATTACTTTCAGATACTGTAAACAGTTTTAAGGTTTGCCACTTATTCTTTTGTACTCCATTTGTCCGGCTTCATTTTCTTTTTTTCTTCTTTTTTTTAATGACAAACTTCTTCCATGTCAAGGTATACCAAATTTTGGGTTAAGGATAGGATTAGGCCTAATTAATAGCTCTTTGACAATCACCTTAGTGTTGCAAAAATACTAATTTATCCCAGTCAAAATGTGTGATTTTTGGAATTTTCTGCAAATTCAATTAAGGAAATGGGAAAGATCCTTGTATTAGGTACTTTTTTTTAAATGCTTGAATGATTCATAGGTCAGTGTTAAGTAGCTTAGCGTGCACGCGTGCGCGCGCGCGCACACACACACACACACACACACACACGCACACACACATGCACACACAAAGCCAAAATAAAGACAAAACATTCCTCTGAAAATGGTCAGGTACAAAAACTGGACTCTAAATGTGGGTGAAACCAGCCAATGTCCAAAGAAAAACTTTGAAAGACCTTCAGAAAGCCCGGAGAACTATTGCTCAAGACTCCTTGGCAGCAAAATATAAAGACATGAGGGGCTGGCTCAAGACTTTTGCACAGCACTGTATCAGACCAATTAATTCATTTTCTGTTGCTTAATCATATATCTTAACTCTAGCTGCACCCCAGTGGGTATTTTACAAATACCACTTTAGTTATTGTTGTCTCAGGTGCATTAGTACAATATGTCCATCAGTGTCCACTTGCCAAGACAGCAGGAGGAAAAAAGAAAAGGCCTTTTCATTTTCTCAAAACACATCCTCATCTCATATATTAATGTTTTCTTAGTTGCAATTTCCTGTACTATACTGAATGTAGAGCAGAGGCAGTAATGTTGCTGAGTGGTGGACCATCTTAGCTGTTGGTAAAGAGCTCAGCACTTTCCTAATGGGTGTTGCATTAGAGAGATTTGGGGCTTATGGATGTGTTCCTCTGACAAGCCTGTAATGGATTTAATGCTGCAGAGGGTCACTCTCACTCAGTACGATACTGCAGTCGTCAGATGTGATACCTCATTTTTCTTTCCTGCTCTTTTATTTTTATTTTGAATTTTGGGTAGCACATGAGGGTAATGAAACCCTATACACTCTGAAGTTATTATTACTACTTTAGCATGAATTTTAGTATCATAGTAATGCTCTGTTCATTGAAGTATTTTGTTTCTTCACGGTTTAGTGGTGATTGCAGGAAACTATACTGGAGAAACAAACAAACAAAAAAAAGAACATCTAATATTTAATCAAGAGTGAAATTAAGCTTTCGGCTATGCCCCTTTCCATTAATATTATTTTAACATATAATAGGTGATGGCATTGGATTTAACATGGAGTTGTAAATGGATATGATCTATATAGAGAAATAGTATCCATTTGCAGCCCTCTGTAAAATAATATTGAAGAAAATTACATGTTATTTCGGGGGGCTACAGGTTTTTGGCAAAGGGCAGACACCCTGAATCACACAGTTAAAACTGATTGCTATTAAAACTGGCATAAATGTATGAGCAAATTAGTGGTAAAATCATCTGAAATTTTAATGCTTTATAACTTGGAGTCATCTGGAGGAGAATTGCAGCAAAATGAACTAGATACAGTGTTATTATCGTTCTTTAAAACACGTAGTCACTGGATAGCTCAGTGTTAGACGTGAGCAGGTGTAACCTTAATATCTTGATGAGTGGTCAGTTATGTTTGCAGTGGTGGCTGGATTAGTTATTAACTGTGGCCTAAATCAGTTTGTGCTGACAGATTTGGAAAGTGATAATCCAAGGTGTGCCTTTAAAAGCCAGACTGTGTCCACCTGGATCCATTTGTAGCCAGATCCCTTTCCATCACTCTCCCAAACAGCCAGAAGAAACACCTCTGAAGGGCTGATCGCAACCACAAGCCGCAACCATGAATGGCACAGAGGGACCCTTTTTCTATGTCCCTATGGTAAACACCACCGGTATTGTCCGGAGTCCGTATGAATACCCTCAGTACTACCTTGTCAGCCCAGCAGCTTATGCTGCTCTGGGTGCCTACATGTTCTTTCTCATCCTTGCTGGCTTCCCCATCAACTTCCTTACGCTCTATGTCACCATTGAACACAAGAAGCTGCGAACCCCACTAAACTACGTCCTTCTGAACCTTGCGGTGGCTAACCTTTTCATGGTGTTTGGAGGATTCACCACAACGATGTACACCTCTATGCATGGCTACTTCGTCCTAGGTCGCCTTGGCTGCAATCTGGAAGGATTCTTTGCTACCCTTGGTGGTGAGATGTCCCTCTGGTCACTGGTTGCTCTGGCTATTGAAAGGTGGTTGGTCGTCTGCAAGCCCATTAGCAACTTCCGCTTTGGGGAGAACCACGCAATTATGGGCTTGGCCTTCACCTGGATAATGGCCCTTTCTTGTGCTGGACCCCCTGTTGTTGGCTGGTCTCGTTACATCCCCGAGGGCATGCAGTGTTCATGTGGAGTCGACTATTACACACGTGCAGAAGGTTTCAACAACGAGTCATTTGTTATCTACATGTTCATCTGCCACTTCCTCATTCCACTGGCTGTTGTGTTCTTCTGCTATGGCCGCCTGCTCTGTGCTGTCAAGGAGGCTGCTGCTGCCCAGCAGGAGTCTGAGACCACCCAGAGGGCTGAGAGGGAAGTCACCCGCATGGTTGTTATCATGGTTATTGCCTTCCTGATATGTTGGTTGCCCTATGCTGGAGTGGCCTGGTGGATCTTCACACATCAGGGCTCTGAATTTGGACCAGTCTTCATGACCCTCCCAGCCTTCTTTGCCAAGAGTTCCTCCATCTACAACCCTCTGATTTACATCTGCATGAACAAGCAGTTCCGCCACTGCATGATCACCACCTTGTGCTGTGGGAAAAATCCCTTTGAAGAAGAGGAGGGAGCATCTACTACTGCCTCCAAGACCGAGGCTTCCTCTGTCTCCTCCAGCTCTGTGTCTCCTGCATAAAAGGGGCGTCAAACAACGGCTCCATGATCCACCGTCCAAGACGAAGACTTCTGCTCCCCCAGGGAAACTACTGAAGACTAATGTCTACAGAAATTATTTCCTTTTTGTATTTTACAAATGAGTTGATTCAAACTAAAGACAGTTGCAGGAAAGGTCAGTCCATTACAGAGTTGTTCCTGTATGTACAGAATTTCCAACTTAACAATCGATGAGATTTCTTTTTTCCTGAGAGGAAAAGGAAAAATGCTAATCTTTCACAGTTGGATCCTATATGATACTGGCTTATTTTTGAATGTAGAGGCATGTAATCAAGGCAACGTAAAATAAAACGCACTTTGCAAATGACACATCCTGTTTATGTTTTACTTACAGTTTGGGTGGCAAAGTTCATATGACTGTAGTATATTTAATCAAATAAATTTGAATGACTTATTCAGAATGCATTTATGTCTTGAGTCAGTTTCTACTTTAGAACTATTGCAGTTACTACTGCTCTTCTGCTGTTAAACCTGGTGGTAAAGTACAAAACAAACATACTGCTTAGAGCAAGTACTAAGTATTTGTCTAGAAGTGGCCACTATACTCACTTCAGTCACGGATCACCTTGGACTTGGAGCTAATACAGGGATTACAATATTATGAGATATTATTACCAGGGAATGTAGATGACACCAGACTCAACTTTATCTGATGATAAATATTAATCACATTATGTAAAGGTTAAGAAAGATTTATTGGATAATGCAAATCAGGTTTACCAAGGGACACCTTCATGCAAATGCAATTGAAAAATGAAAGCTACTTTAAACGAAAGAATTAATAAGACTTTACTACAAGTTAACCTATAAAGCACTGATAAGCAGTATGTAAACATTTAATGGTTTATAAACCTCTCTGTTTTAAAAGTACATCATTTTAAGCCGATAAGCGTGCAAATAAATCTTAAATATTTGTCAGTGTCAGCAACTACAACTCCAGTCAGCATTTGTAAGAGTTTGTAAGAGAGGTATAGTAACAGAAAATAAATGACAGGGCACAAAAACACATCAATAAAATTCTGATGGAGAATGAATATATAAAAATAAACAAAAAAAAATAAATTCCATGCTCACCCTGTGGGCAGTCTTTGACCTCCAAGCTTGGTTCCTCTACCAGAGGCCTGTGAGCTTGAGGTTCCCGTGCAGTATCTTCACTGTTCCTCGGACTAAACACTTCTGGACAAAGATCTCAGATGTCATTCCTGGAATCTGCTGGAGCCATTCTCCCAGTGTTCTGATTACCTGTGGGACCACTGTTACCTTCACCTTCCACATCTTCTGTTGCTCTTCTCTAAGCCAATGGTATTTCTTGAGCTACTCCTGTTTCCTTCTTCTCGATGTTGCCATCACTTGGTAATGCAGCGTCTATCACTATGACTTTCTTTCTCTACTTTTCCACCGCTACTATATCCGGTTGGTTAGACATCACAAGTTTGTCTGTATCTGGAAGTCCCACAGGATCTTATGTCTAATCTAAGTGATCTAAGCTCTGCTTAGTGAGTACCTCAGGCAGCAGAAACCCAAGAAAAAAGTGGTGAAAGAACAGGAACCACAAAGCTGGGCTGAAAGACAGCACAGAGGCACTAATCACGGCAGCGCAGGAACAAGCTCTAAGAACAAGCTCGATAGAGGCTGGAAGTCCAGAGGTCAAAATGGGATATGCCCTCAAGGTTGATAGAGAATGAATAAGCTAAGATCAAGTGAGACTTCCAGATACAGACAGACAAACTGGTGGTGGACAAGGAGAGGAAGAAGGCCATAGTGATAGATTTAGCAAGCGAGCGAGCAGTTGAACAAGTTTACCTAAATGAAGTGGCTGGTGAGTGTATAATCACTGTTAGATGTTTCTTCCAGCTGCAAGTCTCTGAACTTTCATATTAAAACCACAACTGGTTCACCAGAGTGATGTGATCAAAAAAAGTGAACAAACCCAAAACCTTATCCCGAGACATGCAGTCATGCACAAAAATGAAATCCTTTTGAATTTGTATGGAAAACTTTATTTGATAATAAAAATAGCATTCACAGACTTCTTTTGATAGCTACATATACATTGTAATCCATCTCAAGGAAAGAAGCTGGATAAGTCCACATCTACTTGTACTTTGACTAATGTTATGTATAGCTTCATGGGTCAAATAAAGCTATGAACAATGTAGTATTTATATATGCATAGTTATATAAAAAAGATTGGCCCATATACATGTACTGCTTTTATCAACACAGAGACAGCATTATGTCTGGCGCACATTGCAAGAAATAATGCTTGAAGAACACAGACTGCATACAAGTGCTGTATAATACAAAGGCAGGCTAACCATTGAGAGAGATTCAAACCATTAAACAGCTTCTGATTGACCACATACAGTCATTCATTTTAAAATGTCTTTACATACCTGATCCAGAGTAAATCAACATATTTCCCACAAATCATCAGGTCCATTTCAGAGATATAAACACAATATCACATTCCTCACTGCTGAGGGTTTTCATAAATTTCTCTTTTGTACAAGAAAAAGGCAACATTTTATTCCTCGACAGGTTCCTTGTAGTTACATTGGGAAGAAAAAAAAGATCTTTACAGGTGATGGCCAACAGGTTAACTTCTCAGATGTGTTTTTTTTTTTGTTAAATACAGTACCATGGTGACAGTGGTGATTAAACAATGCATTTGTTGTGGTTTTTCCCCCCATTATATTTTTTGTTTGTAAATGAAACATAAAACAGAGAATACACACAAAACACATTAAAAAGCAGCAGTCAGACTCCAGTGGCATGACAGCATGGCTCAGCATGGCAGATTAGTTGTCCCCTGTACTGGGAATCTCCATGTTACCAACACATGTAACCACATTGGCTCTTTGTGTCTGGACCCAGGAGGTGGTCGGTGCACAAACGCAGGTATAATAAACATGAGGACAGGGCCAACAGTGACTGTGGGATTACAGTGCATATTCCTCACGAGTTATTCTCACTCAGACCTATCAAATAATGTGGTCACACTACATTTTAAATTACACATGCATTTTGCACGGGGATAATTTACATATTTACTGTTTTTTTGGGGTTTTTTTTTTGGCATATCTCAAAAACCTCATATCATGGCAGCTTCAGCTGGTATTATGGCATAATGCAGACTCATGTAAGCTGAAATTTCATTTTCCCACAACAGAGAACATTGTTGCCTGTAGCTGAAAGTGAGTCGAGCTCCTTTCCCACCGCATCAGTACACACTGAGTTTTTATTTTTTGCAATTCTACTCCAGGGGGAATCTAAAAATAGCATTGCCAATTTTCACATCATTTATTAGATTTTGGAAGTGTGCCAGTGCATTTAGGCAAAAGAGGCTGAGCTGCCACACAGTTTAATGGATTACAGGTAGAGCATGCATGTCCAGGTACATTGTATACTTTTACCTTGGTCCTTAAAGATCGAATGAAGCTTACTGAAGATATGTGCCGAATCAAAAATAAATAGTGAGCAAATGCAAAAATGTTATATTATTTTATCTAATTATGATTCTAGGTTTACCATCAAATCTTAAAATTTAGATTTTTGCAAGTCCATTTTCACAGTTCTTGTGAACCATCAGTGTCTTGTGCTATAGTTGTTTTTTTTTATTTGTTTGTTTTTTGTTAATAAAGTAATTCAGGAATGGAAAAAGACATCAAAAACAAGTTGAAAACAAGCTTAGTAGTTATCACAATTGGAAGCATGTTTCATACCTCTGAGGGAACAAATATTTAGAGTCAGCAATGCCTACAAAAAGCAATATCACTGATTTTATATGCAGGCACATACAATACCTTTACTATAGTACAACAACTTCTGTTATGTTCAAAATAACTAGAACAATGACAAAAACAGTGTGAACTGATAGGATTGTAATCCTGCTGTTTTATGAATCTCTGGATGGGATCACAAGTAGTAAAGTCAATCAAATCAATCAATAAACCATTCGACCAAATAAAGCACAAGAGTTAGTATCCTCAGAAGTCCAATTCCAGTGTATTGTACATAGTTTGCACAGATAGGGAGAGTGGTGAGGGGGATCTCTGCTCTTGCTCTAGATGCTGAGGTCTTTCGGGCTTTCTTTGTATAGCCTTCTCTTGGGCTCAGGGAACCGGTTCGGGCTGCAGCCTACTGTGTTATTGTTGTGGCCTGTGTTGTTGAAGGCAGCGTTATTGTGTGCAGTGTTGTTCTTCATCATGCTGTAGTAGTCCTTTAGTCTTGGTGCAGCTGCATAGTTCAGCTCATCCCGGCTGTAGTTGCTGTCAGGGGAAGAGTCCCGGTCCACTCTGTATAGTCTCTCCATTTTCCCATTCATCCGATGTCTCTCCTCTCTCCTCTCAGAGGAAGAGTCTCGCAGAAGGTTCTTTGTGGCTCTATCACATGTACGGCCCCTGGATTGAGAAAAGGAATCTCCTTTGTTGTTGGTGCGCTCGGGGGTTGTAAACTCCCTGACTTGTCCAGTCATCTGTGAGTCCTTGAGGAACCTCCGCTCATAGTACTTCCGATCGGGGGTGACTGCGAGGAACCCTCCATCATCGCACTCCCTCTCAGGAGTACGGTCACGATGTGCTCGCTCTGCCCTGCGGTCCATCGATTTGGCTCGTCGACGGTCCGGAGACGAGGTGCGTGTTCGGGTTGGTGAGCGGTCCAGGGAGCCACGGCGCTGCAGACGAAACCTCCCGTCCAGAGCAGAACTGCTATCTGAGAGTTCTTGCTCTCTCAGTTTCTCTGCAGCTGCAGCCTTTTTCCCCGAGCTGTCTCTCCTCAGAGTCTTTAGGAGTTTAGAGATGCCGCTCTCCGACTCAGACTTCTTGACTTTCGGCCCCGGCTCTTCTTGTTGCCATTGGTAGTGCTGTTACTGTTGTCAGGAGACTGCTGTCTGGGGGTACTTTGACTGTGATTGTTATTCCAGGTGTGATGATGATGGGGTTTATATTGCCAGCCTTGGTAGTCCATCTGATCTGACCCAGCCCTGTCCCTGTTCCTGTCCATGTCTCGGCCACGCACAGCCTCCTCCTGGCGTGATGGTTTGTGAAAGTCTGGTGGATAACTGGACTCCAATGAGGTGTGATATTGACTGTTGTGTGGCAGCATTCTCACTTCCGGAGTGTTTTGTGCCCCGGGTGTGGAAGGGTGCCTGTCACTGCTGCCGTCTGCAGGAGAGGAGAAAGAAAGGGAAATCTGTTGTCAACATGTACCCATAAGAGAATACTTCAAAAACATTGTGACATTAATCATGATCAGCAGACATGACCTTCCTTGCTGGCTGATTTGAGCTCTTGCATTGACATGAAACAAAAATCAATGCAGATATTGATGGAAATCATGCATACTGGTGTACTTTCATTTGTTGTATTTATTCTAAGAATAAATCCAGCTTATCTAAGCTGATGTGCAGCACACCTTTATTTATTTATTTTTAACATCTACAGACATAAAATGCATTGATGTTATATATTTTTTCAGTATGGTTTCACTATGGGGCTGCAGGTTAAAACACAAGGTGGCTTCAGCAACAACAGCAGGTGCAACACATCAGCAAGTGTAGGGCAGGGGTTATCAATAACACAGCAGGCACCTAGGAAGTCATTCAAAATAAAATGATGAGTTTAATGTACATTAATTGGAAGAACAAAGGAAAGAAAACAACAAAAACAGTGTTTGGCTGAAAGTCTGCCAAAAAAAAAGACACAGGTTGCAGTGGCAGGAGCTTGTGATGACCAGTGGCATTAAATTAGTCCCATTAATAAATGTTTGGTCTGAAGCTGGCATATGGGTAGGGAGATTGTATGCATACAGATTCACAGAAGTTAAATAACATAGGTTAAATGAGGCTGACATAAAGCTTGTACACAATGTAAACAACTCTGCACGCAAACACGCACACAGTTGGATGCAGGGTGGTACGGGCTGAAAGAAGGGGTGGATATAACTGAAAGGACAACAGTGACAGGGAGAGTGGAGTGGGACAGACTTTTGGCTACAAACCGTTGTCTGATTTTGGCCCATTAGGTAGAAACAGGGCTCTCCCATCTTGTCATTTCTCATTGTACCAACAGCGAGATGAGGAGCCATCATCGCTGGAGAGAGGAGGAAGAGCCCAGCAACACGAGACAATCAGAGAGAGAGAGAGAGAGAGAAAGGAGGAGGAGTAGAGAGGAGAAAACAAATAAAACAGACAAGAGGCTGTTTTACAGTACATCTTAATAGAGAGAGGAAGTCATTTGTTGTAAACGACAAGAGAATATTGAAACTCTCGAAACGAACTCTTTATAAAGCATCAAAAGAAAACAATCTGAGGGTAAAAATATCAGAAAATGAAACCCCAGACATACCAGTAAATAACGCTGAAAGTATTAATATGATTGACACTGTGAGAAGAACAATCTTACACTGGAAACCTGTGCTACAGATCTAATAGTATACAGCTTTTGACAAGCTTTGATGCAAGAAGTCTTCATTGCCCAGTAATATTTGAAAGCTCACTTTTGTGTTGAAACAATGACAGGTTGTTAGATTAATTAGACACTGAAGGTGTCTTCCTGTTAAATGTTCATCATACACGATAGCAACACCCCCGAAGATCATTTTTAAAGAGTATAAAGTTCCTCTGGCACACTAGGAAGATAAGAAACTTTAGTCTGTGGTGCAGCAGGAAGAACCATGAGATTTCAGTGCCGACATTAAAAGTGTTATTTACAGTTTACGGAGTAAAACATCACAGCGTGTTTACCTACCATATTCAGGCACAGATCCATCTCCCCGTTTGAGGATGAGCCGTGCCCTCCGACCACCATTCTTGATCAGTTCGATGGCACGTGAATGCTTCATGTTCTTTGTGCTCTCACCATTAATCTCCAAAATCTCATCTCCCACCTAAAAACAGAGGACGTTACTGTGGCAACTGGCTAAAAGTAGGGTTTTGCCAACACCGTGCGAAGAAGAAATTTAGTGTACAGTACCAGACAAAAGTTTGGACACATCTTCTCATTCAGTGTTTTTCTTTTTTTTTTTTCCTACATTGTAAATTAATACTGAAGTCATCCAGACTATGAAGGGACACGTAAGGGAACATGTAGTAAACTTGAAAGTGTTAAACAAACAAAATATGTTTTAGATTTTAGATTCTTCAAAGCACCTTTTGTTATGAATACAGCTTTGCACTCTTGGCATTCTCTCAATCAGCTTCATGAGGCAATCACCTGAAATGGTTTTCCAACAGTCTTGAAGGAGCTCCCAGAGATGCTGAGCACTTGTTGGCTGCTTTGCCTTCACTCTGTCATCCAACTCATCCCAAACCATCTCAGTTGGGTTTAGATCAGGTGATTATGGAGGCCAGGTTATTTGACGCAACACTCCATCACCCTTACATTGCCTGGAGGTTTGTTTGGGGTCATTATCCTGTTCAAATACAAATGACGGTCCCACTAAGGGCAAACCAGATGGGATGGCATGTCGCTGCAGAACACTGTGGTAGCCATGCTGGTTAAGTGTGCCTTGGATTTTGAATAAATCGCAAACAGTTAGGGGGACCCCCATACCATCACACTTCCTCCCCTATACTTCAGGGTGCGAACTACACATGTAGGAACCATCCACTCACCTTTTCTGCATCTTACAAAGACGTGGTGTTTGGAACCAAAAATCTCAAATTTGGACTCATCCGACCAAAGGACAGATTTCCACTGGTCTAATGTCCATTCCTCTTGTTTTTCTTCCTTAATAGTGGTTTCTTTGTAGCAAGTCAACAATAAAGTCCAGATTCATGCAGTCTTCTCTGAACAGTTGATGTGTACTACTTGAACTCTGTGACGCATTTAGGTGGCCTCTTATCTGGGGTGCTGTTAACTTACGGTTTCTGAGGCTGGTAACTGATGAGGTTATTGTCATGGACTCAGCTGGCCTCACTTTGGGTCTCCCATTCTTGTTGTGCATGTTCACTAACCAATCCCTGTGTTGTAGAGGCGGTCCTCCTCCAGTTCTCAGTTGCTATGCACCTGGGCCGGTCTCCGCAGCTGATGATGGTTTAGGTGATCATCTGTCCTGCTTAAGTGAAGGAAGACCTAAACTCGACATTGGATTGTTACTTACCTCTCAGTTAGTTGATGTTAGCCCTCCAGTACCTTGCTAATAACTGTTTAGTGGACATCTAGTGACACACTGTTTCTTCTCTGCACAGGAAACTGGAACCCTTGAGTGCATGCCTGAGAGTAAGTGAGTGAGAAGAGGAAAAGAAGAGAGGTCCAATTGTTTTCTTTGGATACAGTCCTGTGAACCTTCAGAGCGGCCACGAAGAGTTCCAGCCTGCCACCTTCCCCCTCTATCACCATTCATTGTCTTTTGCACTGTAAATAAATTCACTGAAGGAGATTCTGAGGAGTCTGCATTTTGGGTCCTCCCTGTTCCCTCAGGTATGAGAGTTATCCTCTGCAACAGAGGTAACTCTTGGTCTTCCTTTCCTGGGGTGGTCCTGATGAGAGCCACTTTCATCATAACGTTTGATGGTCTTTGTGACTGCACTTGAGGATACTTTCAAAGATCATGAGATTTTTCGGACTGACTGATCGTCATTTCTTAAAGTAACAATGTTGTTTTTCTTTACTTAGTTGAGTAGTTCTTGCCATAATATGGATTCGAACATTACTCAAATAGGGCAGTTCACTATATACCAACTCTACTTCTATACAACAGAAATGATGGTCTCAAACACATTAAGAGGGCAAGAAATTCAAGAAATGAACTCTTGAAAAGACGCAGCTGCTAACCGAAAACCATTCCAGGTGATTACCTCATAAAGACGGCTGAGAAAATGCCAAGATGTGCGAAGCTGTCATCTAAGCAAGAGATGCCTAAAATATAAAACATATTCTGGTTTGTTTAACACTTTTTTGTTTACCACATGATTTCTTGTGTTCCTTCAAAGTCTTGATGACTTCAGTATTAATTTACAATATAGGACAAAAAAAGAAAGGGGAAAAAAAAAACAATGAATGAGAAGATGTGTCCAAACTTTTGTCTGGTACTGTATGAAAATGTATTTTGGTATAAAAACACACAAAAAAAAAACCTCTAGTTCTTACTCTCATTTTGCCATTTCTGACAGCAGCCCCATCCTCTGCGAGTCTTAACACATATAGGTCCATGTTGTACTCCCGGCCGCCTCTCAAGCTGAAGCCAAAACCTTTACTGTCTCGCTCAGAGGTCCACAGAGTGAGAACTCTGCATCCTGTAAGATAGAAAAGGGTAGATAAAGAGAAAGTCACAGAGACACAAGAGAAGAGTGACTAATCCATAGTGCACAGAGTCGAAAGGTGAATTCAAACTTAAGGACTAATCAAGCTATGTCCCGGAAAAACTCACAAAGTGTCAATGGCAGTGCAATACCCTCAAATGCATGAATAATTAATGACACATGAGCCTGTGAGCTGGGTACAGATCACCAAGGAAGGGCACTGCAAGGGCTGAACCCAAAACTTACCACACTCATCAAAAGTTAGAAGAGTTCCCTCACAAGTCTAAATCTTTATTCCTAATCAGACTATAGCATTTACTCATGTGAATGTCAGATTTAACAGACACTGCAGAAAATGTACTTACTTACATAATTTATAAGGAAGTACGTTTTTGCTGTTCTACATTTTTTTTTTTTTGGCATATTGCAGCACATGTTGGCATGTTACCGCCACCTATTGATCAGCAAAATAGTGTGATACCACTGCCTGCTTTTTGTAATGCATTGCACTCATATACAACCTCTTCTCATTTTCTGTCTTGGACCACCTCAGCATTGTCCACTAATTTTACAGTAGAGTAAACGACCAACAGCAATTACATTACAAACAGTAATACTAGCTTCTATTGCAGCTATGTGGTCATTTTTTCATGTGTTTATTGATATAGCATGTCTCCTTGCATGTTATTGACAAGTTTTTAGGTAAAGTCCAACTTAAAATGGTAATACTCATTAACTATGGAGTGAAAAATCCATTCTTACCTGTGTTGTCTGGGTTTGTATGGGGGGAGGAGGTGGAGCTCCTTTTTGACTTTGGGTTATTCCTTAAAAACAAACACACAAAAACAACTTACATATAGTTATTGTACTGTATGTATGAGTACCTCCATCCACAACAACACAAAAACCACTGGCAGGTGAAGTGAATCAATCATCTCATTACAGTGGAGTTTTCTGCCACCTGAATATTGCTACAGTACACATGCTGCCATAGATCACCTCACATTCTCTCAGTGACTAGGTCCTGTTATGGCTCAGTCACACTAGGGTAAAAATAGGACAGCAACCTCCCTGCAACATGGGGAAAAAATGAAATAAATAAATAATAATGATCGGTGTTTGCTCTGTGATTTTTCTCTTTCTTTCTTGCATTTGGTGACTGACTGCAGTCTTGGTCTGCAATAATATATATATATATATATATATATATATATATATATATATATATATATATATGTATATATATATATATATGTATATATATATATATATATATATATATATATATATATATATATATATATATATATATATATATATATATATGTGTGTGTGTGTGTGTGTGTGTGTATAGGGAACACTCAAATAACACATCCTAGATCTGAATGAATGAAATATTCTCACTGAATAATTTGTTCTGTACAAAGTTGAATGTGCTGACAACAAAATCACACAAAATTCATCAATGGAAATCAAATTTATTAACCAATGGAGGCCTGGATTTGGAGTCACACACAAAATTAAAGTGGAAAAACACACTACAGGCTGATCCAACTTTGATGTAATGTCCTTAAAACAAGTCAAAATGAGGCTCAGTATTGTGTGTGGCCTCCACGTGCCTGTATGACCTCCCTACAATGCCTGGGCATGCTCCCGATGAGGTGGCAGATGGTCTCCTGAGGGATCTCCTCCCAGACCTGGACTAAAGCATCCGCCAACTCCTGGACAGTCTGTGGTGCAACGGTGACGTTGGTGGATGGAGCGAGAC
>JAMQGT020009407.1:0-26969 GCA_024447675.2 Pterophyllum scalare | reverse complement strand
TTATGTCCTGTTCTTGGTTCAGTTGAGTATTGCTGTTTCCTCACTGCACACCATGTAAAGAGATGCCACGTTTGTGGCTAATGGCTCTTTATTATTGAAACCGGTTGCCAGTGACAGATACCTAAAGACACCTTTTAAAATTGGTTCTTTGCTATATTGTATAAACTGTCTGAATTTTGAATATGCAACTGAAAACAAAAATAAACACTGGTTCATAACGCTGGTCATGTAACACTTGAGTCAGTCATACAGTGTTAGTGATTATCAAACAAAAAAATATCCCTCTGAAAATGGTCTGAAATATAACCGATGTCCAAAGAAGAGCTTCAGAAAGCCTGAAGTACTTTAAATCAGGACAGTTTGGCTCTTTGGAAGCAAATGTTAAAGAAATGAAGGGCTGCTCAAAACTTTTACACAGTGCTGTAGAGTAGCATGTATATAGTTTATGGTGGACCTCCTGTGTAACTGATGTCCTGTGTGAGCGTTCCTGACCCTCGGTCTGTCATCCAGATCCACCTCCAGGCTTTAAGGACCTTACTAACTAATGATAATGTCACACTGGCAACATCTACTTGTTTTATATGCAGTTAACAGTAAAAACACACACTTCACATATTTTATTATAATGACAGTCCTGGAGGGCAACACATTCTCACATTTAATAAGCTGGAACCATTCAGATCTGTGTTTTGTTGCCCGATTTGATGAACTTACTGTCTCAGAGGTCCAGAAAATTAACAGAGCTAAAGCGAGATGCAGGTCGGGGTCTTTAGTGGGAAGGATAGTGACAGCACCACCTTACACATATTTCCATACACTCACACACTGTCGTACATCCCCTGGCAGCATGTGATTGGTGGGCGTGGTCGGGGGCAGGCCTTGGATTGAGCTTGAGGTCAGAGCAGCAGACCTGCGAGCTTCCTCTGAGCTGAGGATCAGGAGGATGTGTGTTGGTTTCTGACTCTGGGCTTTTCTTTGGGACCATTTTTCACTGTTTTAACTCACGCATGGACTCACTGTGAGCTGCCACCAAACGCTGCCAGCTGTTTCCTTCCTGCTGAGCTTATCTCCACTGTTTCTTGTTGTTTACTCTGGTAAAATGTCTCTGACTGTAGCTGGTAAGTTGACATCTTGAAGGTTGTGACAGGATGGGGGCTTTTTCAGCATCTGTTCTCTTTGCTGTTAGTGTCCATAGAGGTTCTGGTTTGTGCTTAAATTACTTGCCACCCAGATTAGATTGACCTCCTCACACATGGCATCTGAAGGCTCCCCCGCATCCTCAGATGTCCCAGAAAGAGTCGGACTTCATACTCTTTCACCTGGTCGTGAGCAGCTGATATGAAAGGACCTTGTACTGCCTTCAAAAGGAGCCTTTGATTGTTGTGCAGTGCACTGACTTTTTCATTTCACAGACTTCGATTTAAGATCATCAGTAAATATACCGCCGCCCACCCAAACCATATGTGCTTATGTCAAAACTGAACATGGGACTTAAAATATGATAATTCAAGAATTGGTTTTCCTGTGACCTTTAAACCTGACCTTTAAAGGTTTCATTTTTTTAAAAAAACATTTTTTATTATAGTAGACAACAGAGAAATTAGCTAAAGGAATATTAAAAATCTGAAAGTTGCTTAGGTGTAAGAAAGTAGTAAATAATAAAGGGACAACGCTCAATTTAAATGAGAGGAGCGGAGATTTGGCTTGGATTGCATGAAGCTGTTCTTGAAACCAGCAACGGTGACTTTAAGCTTTGGGCAGCTGAAACTAAATTAACTGAATGTGTGTGTGCTTGCAGATCTGACTCGGGGAGCGATGACAGAGTTCAAGGAGAAGCTCCGTCAGCAGCATGAGGAGTTGATGCACCGCGAGCTGGAAGCGCTGCTCGTCACAACCAGTAAAGTCGAAGCAGAGGTGGGAACAACCGGAGCTCCGCTGCACCCTGCAAACACCCCGAGAGAAAGTCTGAAAATAGGACAGGAATTTCTGGAATTCACAGAAAAAATTTAAACTAAGAGGAAAAATGCTAAATTTCTGTCATATAAAGTATGACAGGCCCGTGACCTTTATTGTTTGTGTGTGAACCAGTCGTGTTTACTGGCTGCGCCAGAAGAACAGCTCCTGAACTCCAGCAGGGAGAATGTGGCTGTTTTCTCTGTTTGCTCCGGGCTTGTCATTAGCGCCTCTGAAATAATCGGCTTCTTCTAAGGCCAGTAACAGACCGCTCACACCACAGCTGATGCTCATACTGCAGCGTCGGGCAGCTTTTTGTTGAACTGATCATTTTCTGATTCATTGCTGTAGTTCTTGGGACACAGTGGGTAACAGGGGTCATGGTCTTATTGCTCTGTTACATATGCAGAGCAAATATTTGTACATTATTGTGTGCAGAGAGTCCGTCAGGGCATCTGAGCACGTAGAATTTGTTGGGAGAACTTTGGCCTGATGGCGGAACTTGAGGTGAACAACCCAGAGGTCCTGTAAATATCATACACTGGCTTCGGCAAACGCAACATGTGGGATGAAGGCAGCATATAAACCAGTTTGGATGACTGAGTGCTGATTTATGAAGCAAGCTCACGATTAAAGGGAGAACAGGGAAAACACTTTTCCAAACTACGGACAGTTTCAAGGTGATGGGAAAGTTTATGGCCAAGATCACAGTTATATACTAGTGTAGCAAATGTGGATGATCCACTGCTCCCAAATAAATCCAGCTGTTGTATGAGACGATTGATCCTATTTTAATATTAAATAACATTGTATGTCTTCATTAAGAGCAGTGTTGCAGTGTTGTGATAGATTATCTTGGCTCTGCCTCCCTTTTAGCTTCACACTTTCTAATTGGTGCATGAGGCCAAACAAACGCAGACCCACCCCAGTACTTTCTGAAATAAAATTTTTAAAAAAACACACACACACAGTACCAGTCAAAAGTTCGGTCCCCCTTCTGTGTGCAGTGTAGCACAACAGAACATAATTTTAAGCATGCAAAAAAACAAACAAAAAAAAATTACCATAAAATAAAATCTTATTCTCAGCTGTATTATTTAATTCAGGCATCACAGTTTGAAAAACATCTCTCTAAATATATCCAAAATATTGATGTTTAACATCACTGAGTTTTAGCTCTTTCTATTTCAGATCTCCAGAAAAGATTTTGATGGTTTCAAGAAGCTCTTCCACAGATTCCTGCAGGTCAAAGGTCCTTCAGTCGACTGGCCCAAGATCAGCCGGCCGCCGGAGGAGTCGGTGAGCACCACCTGCTGCGTTTCTGCTCACACTGTTTTTAATAGAGCTCCAGGTTTCATGCTGCAGCTTCGACCACAATTAAGATAAGAAATTAGAATTCTTCAAATATTCTAAATGTTTAGTTAAATCAGACGAGTACGACATCATTCTTCAGAGCTGCAGTTGTGTTTAACTCCAGAGCGTGCATTTGCTGTACAGCGGTGCACTTTCAGTCTTCCTCTGAAAGGCAGACTCACTCAGTTCACAGTCCAGTTTAAGGCAGACGGTGGAAGGAGACGTGGTCTCATCTGTGAAGTTTCTGAAGGTTTGTCTTGCTCTGTGTGCGGCCTTCATGCAGAAATGTGAGTCTGCTGCCACGGTGGCCCGTCCCGCCCGCTCCTGCAGACCTTCAGTAGAACGTGCAGCCAGCAGGGAGACGGGTTTCACGGGTGGAAAACACCACCCAGTTTTTTTTTCTTCATGTGTTTATTTTGTTTTCAGCTGAATTATGTTCAAAGAAATCAGTAGACAGATCGCTCATCTTTAAAGAAGATGTTTTTAAAGACACTGACACAGGTCCAGAGGTCTTTAGTCTGCTTGTATTTGTGTCATCGAAGTTACTGCAGGTCTCTGCAGGCTTGTGTGTCACTGTGCTGTAATATCTTAGTGCCTCAGAGCAAACTGTGTCTGAACTTTCATGAAGTGTGTCTGCATGATAACATCAGGCTAGAAGAAGCAGATAGCCTTAGATATAGTATCACCCCTTCAGTCACTGCGTTTGCACTTTACTTTCTCCAGTTATAGATCACCAATATTCATTTTCTGACATCTCTTACCTAAAAAGATTATGTAGGCAGAAGATTCTCTTTTTTTCCACCAAATTTCCTGTGCTGTGACTGAAGGGGATAAATGAAGGTGGTCTCTGTAAATGTAAATGGCTACATTTATTATAATCTGAAGTGGTTACAATCTGCCTCTCATTTGCTCACAAGCAAACTTACTAAGAGTTCTCGTGATACTGTGGCTGTGGCTTAGGTGGTACAGCGGCTCATCTACCAATAAGAGAGTTGGTGAATCGATTCCCTCTAGGTGCCAAAGTATCCTCAGGCAAGATACTGAACCCTGATGCGCGTGTGTGTGTGTGTGTGTAAATGTTAGACAAAAGCACTGTATGAATGTGAAAGTCTGTCTCAGCTCTTCAGGTCTTAGTGAAATTCCAAACTGATCCTGAAGACCAGAAGTCTTCAGGATTAGTTTGGAATTTGTGGCATTCCCAAAGGGAACTTCCACATCTAAACAGGAGAACTGAGCAGTCATGTGATTAATAACTGACTTTCATTACCTCCACAGCCTCAGCAGTCACATGGTATCATTTTAATACAAACATTTCTGATACAAGTTCAAGGTTTCCAATACAGTCTTTATGCTAAGCTTAGCACTCAGCCTGACTCTCTGCTACAACAGGCTGGAGCAGTATCATACTTCGAAAACAAGCTAATGCAACCAGATCTGAGGACAGAGAACACTCAGGCCAAAGCCAACTATTTATCAGCATAGTGACATTTCACGGATGCACCCTCAGTCCCTCCCTACAGTGTTCCCAAAAATACGAGCCAAGTGAAGGTTAGGACTAAGAATAGTCTGACTGCTGCAGCATTTCAAAGTCCTGTTTGACCGGGGAGACACCGACTCGGGACACTGCTGAGCACCGGAACTTCTTCCACCCATGCTTCACCTCTGACCTTAGACAGCCTGTCCCTCAAAACACCACTGATGTCACGAGGGCAATTCAAAGAACATGAAACACTATATTCTATAAGTGTACTTGACTGCTCCTTTTTTATATGCAACTTTATTAAACAGAAGATAGCATGCAGTGTTTATGCAGACGACCCCCTATGAGCAAGCACTTGGAAACAGTGAGACGGAAAAACTCCCTTTTTTATTTAAACAGGAAGAAACCTCCAGCAGAACCAGGCTCAGGGAGGGGCAGCCGCCTGCTGTGACCGGGTAAGGGGAGGGAGACAGGACAAAAGACACGCTGCGGAAGAAAGCCAGAAATTAATAATAACTAATGATTAAATGCAGAGTGAAAAGAGGTGAATGAAAAGAAACACTCCATGCATCATGGGAACCCCCCAGCAGCCTAGGCCTATTGCAGCATTACTAAGGGGGGGTTCAGGGTCACCTGATCCAGCCCTAACTATAAGCTTTATCATAAGTCTCCTAAATCCATGCTGGGAGCTGGTTCCACAGAAGAGGGGCCTGAAAGCTGAAGGTTCTGCCTCCCATTCTACTCTAAAGTATCCTAGGAACTCTGGAAGACTTTGTGTTGGAAAAACTATCCAGTCTTTGCATAACTGGGCCTCCAAGGTCATGCTGTGGATCATCTTCAGTAAATCATGTTAAAATATGTTCTAAGGCCATACAAGTGTGACGCTCAGAACTTCATACTGCATATGAGAAAACATACAGTGTGACTTTCTTTATATCTAACAGGGGCTCCACAGTCACTGTTGCTCTGTTGGTTGGTTGGTTGCTTAGTGTGACCATAAAAACCCGTGTCCTCTGTGTGTGTCACGTTGCTTTCATGTGCTGCTGCAGAGGCTGGAAGAGTCAGAGGGCTGTATGTTCCAAAAGTAACTCTGCTCATTCAGGTTACAGGAGGTTGTCTCTGTGGGAGAAAGCTATTGTGACATGGAAACACAAGCATCCAAGGACTTAAAAACTTCATAACTGTACACTACAGATTCACTCGTGTCTGAATCTGATCAATGGTTAAAGGGGACGAAAAAGAGGAAATATAAATAAAATGAGAGGTGTCTCTCGGTGTTTAAAAGTAACATATATTTGTATCACAGAAGCAGCTCTGTGTAAAAATACATAATGATATTCTCTCTCATATATATACTGTTACAAACATGGTTCAAACAGTGAGGTAATGCCTGTGAGCCATCAGCTCGGACAGTTTCAGACAGCTGCTCCTGGGTCTGTGTAACATGTGTGAAAGCCGAATGTGTCCATCAGCTGTGCCTGTGGGCTCAGGAGCTCCACTGTTGCGCTGCTGAAGCCTCCAACCAGTTCACAAGACACAGCAAGTCAGAGGAGAGCTGGGAGAAAGGTGGAGGAGACCGTTAGAGAAACTTTGAAGTGTGGCTCATGCAGAGGGACTCGAATCGAGTCCAAGAGTGAAAATATGAAATGAGCAGAATAGATTCTCAATAAAGTCAAGCAAGAAAGAATATCCGGATATGGTAAACTACAATCAAGTAAAGGGAGGTTGTGTATTGCTGCATTCATGCAGCTTTAGAGTGAACAAACTTCATTAATATTCAGGTGACTTTCAAAGGAAACGAGGTTTCCTGAATACAGCACAGACTCTTTTTACACAGTATGACGGTTGGCTGAAGTGTAGCCCTGACAGGTCTCACTGTGTGCAGTGTAAACCTTCTCTGTTGTTAGCTGTGTTAACTCTGCCTCTGTGCAGTCAGGCTGGAACCTGCTTTTATTATGGAAAACATCCTGATGGCTGGCCCTGACTTTCTGTCTACCTGCCGTTAAACATGCACATTTATTCACATTACATAACAATGGCTACCTACATTTTTGTGGTTTCTTTGAAGTTGTTTTTGGTTAAGTTTTTGACTAAATATGCAGTTTGAATTTGTTTTTCAGAATAAAGGATTCTGCTTAACTCATATCCTACTAAAATCATGAAGCTCATTTGCGGGTTTGTTTTCACGCTGTGGTCGTTGCTACTTTGTCTGCACAAATTAGACAGACATGATCAAACTGAAAGGTTCTAATGAGGGTTTGGTCACCAGAGTAAACAATGGCCTCGTTGTCCCGTGAATTTGGTGTCCTTTGCTCAGATCCAGCCATACGACAGGATCAAGGCGAAGGGGATCCCGGACAACATCACCATCAGTCTCAACAAGCTCGCTGTGGTCAAACTGAACGGTGGTCTGGGAACCAGCATGGGCTGTAAGGGCCCCAAGAGTCTGATCAGTGTCCGCAATGAGAACACCTTCCTGGACTTGACCGTGCAGCAGATCGAGGTATAAATACAGGAAAGCAAAACTCTGAGGACCGGGATGAGCGCTGGATCCAGTTTTCACCTGTTTGTCTGTTTATATTCTCAGCATCTGAACAAAACCTTCAATACTGACGTGCCGCTCGTACTCATGAACTCCTTCAACACTGACGAGGACACAAAGAAGATCCTGCAGAAGTACACACACCACCGAGTGAACATCCACACCTTCAACCAGAGCAGGTGCAAAACACACACACACACACACACACAGACAATCCCACTGTCATGTGTTAATTAGACCTTCAGACTGTGTTCTCTATAGTATAAAATAAGTCGATCAGCTCTTAGGCAGCGGTTTCAGTGATTTGGGCCTCGACTGTGGTCACACATGACAAAGATTGTGTGTGAGCTCAGGAATACCAAAAGGTCCAGAAGTCCAAGGGAGACAGTAGTGGTGGATGATCACAGGATCCTTTTAGTGGTGTTGGAAAATCCCACTCAGAACATCCAGCCAGGCAAAGATCACTCTCCAGGAAGTGGGCCTGATATTATTCATTACTTCATTTGTATTCTGTACACATTCATTTAGTTTTTCTTGTTCTTTGTACTTTAAGAAGTTTGTAGTGCAGTGAAATCAGCTCAGAGCACCATATCAGATGTTTACTTTGCTATTATGTAGGAGCAGGTGATGATAACAGGTCCTGATTTGTAAATAACTTGAGCTCATATAATATTAATCTGCAGCATCTTTCTAACTAACTCTGCAGCTCATTCTTTCTGCTGATACTTTGTTCAAAGATGGAACACATTTTGGGATCAGCGTTGAAGGAAAGGCAGATGTGAAATGTAGAACTGAAGTCAGAGGTCAAATGTGGTATTTGAATGCAAACTATAATGTGATACTTAGAATATACCAGCATCATTTCCTAAATGTTGCCAATATAAACAAAGGCAGCAGAATTATAAGCAGAGTTTTAAAGATCAAAGTTTGAGCTTGAAGAAGAGGTCAGAGGTCAAAAGAAGCCTGATATTCAGAATCCACATATATCATTCCCTGAATGCCTATATATATATATATATATATATATATAGTATGTATGTATGTATATGTATGTATGTATGTATGTATATGTATGTATGTATGTATGTATATGTATGTATGTGTGTGTATATATATATATATATGTGTGTATATATATATATATATATATATATGTGTGTATATATATATATATATATATATATATATATATATATATATATATATATATATATATATATATATATATATATAACATTATAATCACTTTGACCTTCAGAATTATCTATTGACTTGAAGGAGAAGTCAGAGGTCAAATTTGACGTGATATTTTAAATCTTTATATGGTACTGTGCTGTGTGAATTAGTTTTGCCCACCATCTGATTTTCTTTCACTTTTACTTGGAAGGCATAGTCGTTCCGTTCTTTTTGAATCTAAATAAGGGATCTTTTATTTTCCTCACAGGTATCCAAGGATCAACAAGGAGTCCCTCTTGCCAATTGCTAAGAGCATGGGGACCAGTGGCGAAAATTCTGAGGCCTGGTACCCACCAGGTCATGGAGACATCTATGCCAGCTTCCACAACTCGGGGCTGCTGGACAAACTCATCTCTGAAGGGAAAGAGTACATCTTTGTGTCCAACATTGACAACCTGGGAGCCACCGTTGACCTGTTTATCCTCAACCATCTGATGAGCCAGCCGGCCGACAAACGCTGCGAGTTCATCATGGAAGTCACTGACAAGACCAGAGCTGACGTCAAGGTGAGTGCAGTTTCCCCCTCGCACTGATCTGGTGCAGGTTAAAGGAAGCGTGGCTCAGCTTGTGCAGCCGGTCTCCCCTCTGTCCAGGGCGGCACTCTGATCCAGTACGAGGACCATCTGCGGCTGCTGGAGATCGCACAGGTCCCTAAGGCCCACGTTGATGAGTTTAAGTCTGTTACCAAGTTCAAGATCTTCAACACCAACAATCTGTGGATCTCTCTGCCGGCCATCAAGAGGCTGCAAGAGAAGAACTCCATGGACCTGGAGATCATTGTCAACCCAAAGGTAACAAACACTTTCTGCTGAAACACACCGGGTTTTTTTTTTTAACTCATGAAGCCTTTGAGCCGCCATCCTCATATGTTGTTTTAAGATGTTAGTAGACGGGGCAAGACTTGATTGTAAGAGCGAGGCATTTCAAGAGCTTTGGAGCTGCCACTGCAAAATCACAATCTCCCTTATCCACCAAATTCAATCATGGAGCAAAGGACTCTCGTACAGGTGGAAATCAAAGGGCCTGAGATCACTTACACTGTAACTTGATGAATACAGCTGCAGGCAGCAGTGAGGGGGGCCAAGCAGTGAAGGACACAAGTTGTGAGAATAGCAAGGAAGAGATGTTTAGACCTGCTAGCAGGTTGCATGGTTAAACACACTTTAGTAAATTACAGCTCTCCCCAAAGGTGTGAGGACACCAGATTCCTTGTGCGTCCTTGGGGAGGGCTCCAAAAGTTTGATCTTGAAGCTTGTTTCCGTTTTGGCAAATTTGCCATCAGATTTGATTATGGCAGCTCAGTTAGTCCAGTCAGCATCAAAACTTAGGCTTGGAACCACTGACGGTTATTCCAAACACATTTTTGCTAATTAGTAACCACTAAAGGTCAAATGTCACCAAAATGGTTGTGCTTCCTTCTGAAGCGGTCCCAAGTCTACGTACCAAGTTTGGTTTTGGCTACATCTGAGGATTACAGCGGTACCTCGATTTCCAAAATTGGGTCACACGAATACAGTCGCAAATGCAAATCCAGCTTTGCCCCAATGGTGGCACTACAGTGCTCAAGATAGTGGCACATAACTTGGTGTTTTTGGTCATTCTTTGTGGTTTTCTTCATTTTGAAATGAGTAGACACATTTGATAATGGGCTTGTTAGAACTAATGTTCCTCCTCCTGACTGAAGCCCTCCGTCTCTCTGCAGACCCTGGATGGCGGGCTGAATGTCATCCAACTGGAAACAGCTGTGGGCGCCGCCATCAAAAGCTTTAACAATGCGATGGGTGTGAATGTGCCCCGTAGCCGGTTCCTGCCCGTGAAGACGACCTCTGACTTGCTCCTGGTGATGTCCAACCTGTACAGCCTGGATGCCGGTTCTCTCACCATGAGCAAGAGAGAGTTCCCCACCACGCCACATGTCAAATTGGGCAGCTCCTTCACAAAGGTCAGCTGCCCCCTGAACGTCGCTGACACACACAGAACATTATAGAGAGTGAAGATGCAGGTCATTCCACTCAGTCCTAACCTGTCAGCTTCTTTGCTTTATCCCTGGCTGAGATAAGGAACTGACAGGTTTAATCACTTTATATTTCCAATGTAATATAACTACAATTTAACTAAAGAGAAAAATAAATCCTCCAGAAAGGGAAAGATAATGATTTCAACAAAACATCCTAATCTGCCAGGCCTGCTTTTGAGAAAGTAAGCGCGTGCTGCACGGAGCATGTTTTTCATTGCAATAAAAGCAAAGCTGCATTTTTTGGGGTTTTTTTTTTTTTGCTCCACAGGTTCAGGAGTTTCTGGCGAGGTTTGAAAGCATCCCTGACATGTTGGAGCTCGATCACCTCACCGTGTCTGGAGACGTCACCTTCGGAAAGAACGTCTCTCTCAAGGTAGGCGAGTGTTAGAGACACAGACAGCTTTACATTCATTATGATTCCTCTGTTTTCTGTTTGAATGATTCTGCAGCTTCTACAAACATCAGCCAGTCCAGTTTTATTAGAACAGGCCAACGATGGACCGCTCTCACTGTAGGCTGCAGTTCCAGACTTTCCACAATTCTCTGGGACACACCTGCATGTAATGTGTGCACCCAGCTTTCCCAGTGAGGGCATGAGAAAGCTTTCTGTCAAACTAATGCACAGGCTGAGAGTGGAATCATTCCCAGTTCATCAGAAAATCTGCTCTTTTAAGGACTCTGCACTGATGCTGGAGTTTCTGGAAAGAGATTATCCTGTAGAGGAATTTCCTCAGCACTGTGGGAACCATACATATGCACTGAATATAGGACTGAAATAACCTTTAAGAACATGTTTAATCAAAATCTAGAACACAAGATTTCTGTAAAGATGTCAGTTTATTTTCACTCTTTAATCCTTTTCTTCACCAGGGCACTGTCATCATCATAGCCAATCATGGAGACCGGATTGATATTCCTGCTGGAGCCATGCTGGAAAACAAGATCGTTTCAGGAAATCTGCGGATCCTCGACCACTGAGGCCTTCTGGGAAAAAGATGCGTACAAACATACAAAGCCATTTGCATCTTGGAGAGACTTTAAGAGATCCTGTTCTTCAGCTCACTGATGAACGGCAGCATTGTTAAAGACAGTTATGTCAGTGCAGTAAACCTGAAAGGGTCAAAGGTCAACCTCATCATGCTTTCTCCTGTACTGTGCAGAAGAAATTTGCTGTTACTGCCTACATTTACTGTAAAGTCGGGCTCACTGGGGTCATCTTTTCTCATGTCAATAAAACTGAAGTGCAGTGCAGCTCAGAGCCTCCTGTGATTTGTAGGTAAGCTTTGACGGTTTATTCCAGACTGAAAGAGCATATTAAGAGCCCAAAACAACCTGCAGCAGCATGTTTGTGAGTCAGTGAGGTGATGTTTCACTGACTTGTGATCTGTTTCTTTTTGTATAGAAGATGATTAAAAAAAATTCTGTGAATGGATCCAGAAAATTCTAAATTATCATCAGGTTTGGCTGGTCTCATGTTCTTGTATACCGCTGTACGGTTTTCAGTTCAATTGCTATTTTTAATTACTGCGAGTCCAGTGTCCCTTTAATCAGTGAAAAATGATGCTCCTGGTCTTGCCCTGACCTGACACTCAGCCTTTGGAATAAAAAAAGCTGTTTGGTTGTAGTTGGAGGCTCATCGCTATCGATTATCCTCAACACAAAATTCAAGTCAGTTTGAAACTGAAATACTCTGAGCATTCTAATGAAATCACAGAGCATACAATGTTAAGTGGTCAGAAGAGGAATTAATTAAATTCCCTTCAGTTTTATTTATATAGCACAAAATCACAACAAAGTTGCCTCAATGCGCTTTATATTGTAAGGTGACGACCCTACAATAATACAGAGAAAATCCAACAATCAAAATGACCCCCTATGAGCAAGCACTTGGCGACAGTGGGAAGGAAAAACTTCCTTTTAACAGGAAGAAACCTGGCAGAACCAGGCTCAGGGAGGGGCAGTCATCTACCACGACTAGTTGGGGTTGAGGGGAGAGAGACAGGTAGAGACCTAAAAATAGAAGCCAGGTTTTTTTATTTTTATTTGTTATGGCCTTAGGGCAGGTGCTGTGAATTTGTGCTATCTAAATAATGAATTAAAATTTTTAAAAAATTAATTTTTTTTAAATCACACCTGCCTCATAAATGCAATACATTTTTGTTTACCCTTAAATCATGGCTGTCAGATTTTGAGAACTGCTCTGTTGATGAACACAACTCAGAGGCAGATGAGCTCATTTTTGTGGGTAAAAGTGGGAGGAGCCATACATCAAAGTATAAAACATATTTCCAGTTCCCACTAGGTGGCACTTTGACAATTCCCAACCAGTGGCATATCGATGTGTTCAGGGGGGACTCTTATCAAACCGCTGAAGTTTGGTGCATATTGGACTTTTAGTTACAGCAATTTAATGCTTCATGGTGAAACATCGAAATTCACTATGCTGCCACGGTTACGCCCTTCAACAAAAACTCACCCATTTCACAATTTAGATTCACCCAGGCCTGCAGTCTACACTGACTAAATATGAGGGTGATCCCATGAAATCCCTAGGAGTTTCAAAAAGTATGAGAGTTGGGAATTGCAAAAATTGCCTAATTATTTCAAAATGGCGAACTTCCTGTTAGGTACAGGGCATCACTCCATGAGGACTTTTTTTTGTCAAATTTCATATATTTTGGAAGGGTTATGTATGCCACCATTAGAATACAATTGTTCATCAGACCTGATCAGTGTTAAATTTGAGTTTCTGAGCATGTTACAGCCCTCAAAAGGCCAAAGAAGTTTAGAAACACTGGTTAACAGCAAAGCCCGTACCTGCACGCTAACGTGTTTTATGAGGCACATGCAGGAAGTGGTGCAGCAGGAGCATCAAAAACTATCCAAGCTCACATTCATTGTGGATCAATGCTTCATCAGGGCTTGCTCATATTAGTAAGGGTTTAGCAGCTGCTTTTTGCTGGAAAGAGCAGCAGCGAAGCTCACCTATGACATCAGCACAGCTATGACATCAGCACTGCTACAGAGCTCTGAAGCTGAGAAAAAGATGGAGAGTCTGAGAACATGTCACTCCACGATCCTGTTTTTATTCACAGCAGGTTTGAAGAGACAAAATCATTTGGACTCATTCACACATGCTCATCCAAACCCAAAAAGACTCTCGCGCTCTCTCACTCAATCACACACACACACACACAGATGGTAGGCACGCTGTAGTGGAGAGCTCAGATGTGTCGTCTCTGATAGTCGATCCAAAGTAGGCACTTCTGAAGCCGACAGTGATGATTGCTAATGCTTCCGTTCTCTGGTGAGTCTGACACTGACAGCTGCAGTCACATCACATTAATCCAACTGTGCTCTTCACCACACGTACATCACGTATGTCTTCTGATTAGAGTGGGAGTTAAGAATGGCTGTGGCTGCATGTGTTAATCAGTTCAGGTTGACAAATTACCGCATCTCATTGCTTTCGTAAGAAGACAATCAGAAACAATTGGAAACAAACAGCTGTCAAAGGCCGTCAAACCAACCAGGAGAGTAGTATTTGGGAGTGAAACGGTTCAGAACAGCCTGTAGTGTTCTCACTGTTCTCACATGCTTTGCTTTGAGTGACTGGAACCTGAACTTCAGTTAGGAAGAGAAAATCTGGGGAGGGGGCTTTGCGATATAATTTTACAGCATAAGAAGGAATTCTGAATGAAGGAATTTTGAATGATGCTTTACAGGTCTGTATCAGATTTTCTGTTCCATCATTTCAGCCTTAAAGGCTCATGCAGATTAGGAGATAGAAATGTTACCTGCTGATATTCATGCTTCAAATTCTGCAAACGCTCTGCATCAGTTTACTACAAACATTTAAGAACCTTCCTCTGTTGATCATCACAGTGACTGGGATCTGACTCAGCTGAAGAAAAATGCATGACTGAGCTGTTTTAAGGGGGAAGTTAAATCTTTTTACTTTGGAGACAACAGGATGTGAACCTTTTCATGTCTGCCTTCTGAGGTTACATCCCTCTCTCTGCTCCTGCTCAACAGAAACATTACTATTATTTTTTTGGACTGTAAAAATCTATGTCAATAAAACCAAAAGCAGCTGATCACAGAGTTTTGGGAAAGTGTTAACATGGAGCAGGAACCCTGTGTCTTCAGTGCAGAAAGAAGGAAAACGTCCCCCTGACACCTGAATCTTCATCTGTCCAGGTATTCAGGAAGGTAGTTTACTGAGCATTCAGTGATGATAAAAATCCCTTCAGCTCCAACACTGCTGGAGGACAAAGCCTGACAAAGTACAGAATGTTTTCAAGGAGAGAGAGAAAAAAATAAATTACCCACGCATTTCTTCCCCATTAGCCACGGCCCACTCTCCCACTAAAACAGTAATAATTTACTAGCATTTTCTTTTGAATTGCACACAGTGAGATGAGTTGGCAGCAGTTTTTAACCAGACTCTGTGTTTCTTGATAAAGTCTTTGAAGCACCAGTAAGCTGCTGCTCTTCTCCCAGTTTTGCATTTTTGGTCCCTCTGGGCCTCCTCCAGCCTCAGCCGGCCCACCGTCGGCACCCGAGGTTGGGCTCCTTTAATCGCTGTGGTAAGTTCAGTTCTGGACATCCAGCCTCCATCACCTCTTCTGCTCCCAGATCTCGGCCATGTTCAGGTCCAGTCTCTCGAGGCTCTTGAGTCCTTGGACATTCTCCGTGTAGAACGCCACGTCTACCACCACCAGCCTGCAAAAAAGAGCCCCAGCTTTAAAAACGCTAAAGACACAAAAGATCAGGAGCAGTTTGGTCCTGAGAGATGAACACAAAGCACTTTTTAAACATACTTAAAAAGGCTTTTGTTATTTGTCCTGTTAAAACCCATTTAAATATTCATGTCATATTTGAAAGTACGCAGGACTCCTCCAGACACTTTCAATAAAATGTGAGCAACAGCAGACAGCAAAATGAGGGCGTCATGTTGTCCAACTGTGCTGAAAAAGAGGTGAACTAGGATTATGAGTTTGTCTGCGGGGGGGGGGGGGGGGTGCTGTACACTCACCCATGCTGTGGTCCTCCGTCATTAATGACCCCAAAGTCGAGCCAGCTGCCTCTTCAAGTGCATTTTGAAACTGGCATTGATCCTCAGAAACAGCATCTGTGCATGAAAACACATCTCTGAAGCCTCTGATCAACAAACTGTGAGAGACAAAGGTGGGACAGATGGAAAGCGAGTCTCACCTGTGTCTGCTCTTCGGGTAAAAGTTCATAAATGGCTTCGTGCATCTTTGCCATCTGCTTACAGACATTTCTGAAGCAGGCTGAGGGCATCGGAGCCTTCACTTCATACTGAGGACACAAAAACCACACCGCTGAGGTCATGTGACTGTGCACATTTGAAACACAGATGGCTTAAGTGGGAAAAATTTAAGATACATAGAGCTGAAACATTTTGAGATGAAGTACAGCAGCAGTAAGTCTGAGTCGCTGCAAAAGCAGCACAGTGTGAGGAAGAACGAACTCTGAACATGTGTTTGGGCACGTGAGGACACCAAAGGACAGAAGTGACCCTGACTCGTCCTGTGCACCGTGATGTGGACGTTAGTTTTACATGTGCCATTTATGGGCGCCCGCACTGGTCCTCTCTGGGCACTGCATCTTTCTCCAGCTGTCCAAAGATATGCATGTTAGGTTAAATGGTCTGGAGTCTGGAGTGTACCCCACCTCTCGCCCTGTGACAGCTGGGATAGAATTACCCCGCGACCATGAACTGGATTAGCAGATAAGAGGATGGATGAATATGTAATATAAATTAATGGAGGTAGTTCTATATGCTCACTATTCAAGTTGTGAAAGCAACTGAAAGCAAACAGCAGCTTTGAAAAGGCACCAACAGTTCATGGTAAACGGACTGATTCTTCTACTTTACTTTGAGCACTCAAAGCGCTTCATACAGCATGCCTCATTCACCCATTCACACAGGCACTTCTATAGCCAAGTGTTTTCTATCTAACATTCACACACGTTCACGCATCAGAGAGCAATTCGGGGTTCAGTATCATGCCCAAGGACACTTTGGCACAGCCAGGGATCAAACCACCAGCCTTCTGATTGGTGGGTGACCTGCTCCTGTATTCAAATGTGTATTCAAATGTACACGCACCTAATGAAACTAGTGCTGGTGATCTATGTGGAGAGGAGATAGTATGTGCAGTACAATATATGCTAAACTTTATAAAATTACCACAATTATCTAGTCTCCCAGTCAAAGCTTAGTTACTGAAATGCATTTATATATATATAACACTCTCTGAACACTTCAGAGTTAGAACACTGGACTAATGAAACTGACTATGGATTCAATAATGAATTTAAAATGTTGATTAGGCAGCATTATGGGTAAAATGGATGTCTGGCAGTATAATTAGTAGTTATAAATGTTAATATTTACTTATGATTCTATTAAGTCTAGACACATAGTTCATCATAATCTCTATTATTACATTTACATTCAGGAAAAAAAGATTAACAGCCAACACAGTGGCTAATGGTTTTCATTTTATTTTATTCACATTACATTTGAAGTGCTCAGCAAATAAAGGTCACTGTGATGATTTAAACCCATTCATGAAATGATGTCCTGATCTTACCTTTGATAGAACCTTCTCAAACAGACTGTCCATGATAGCCACCAGCTTAGCAGAGATCTCTGCTATGTGATCATTGTAGTCCTGCAACACAACAAGCAGCCGCAGCAACACAACTTACACAAGCTGGGAATCTTTGGATATTTAAGCTTTCAAAAAATTTTTTTTTGTATATTTCTTGATTTTGAAACATTGGAGGAAAACAAACCCAACAGATATTCCTACAGCACACAAATGAAACAGTTTCTTTAACCTCTGTTTAACCAGGAAGCCCACTCAAATTAAAATCTTGTTTTCAAGACACGGCTGCGGGGCGCATTTAAAGCCCCCGTATGTAGATGTAGACTTGAAGACGTGCTTTGTGTTACCTTGGTGATGTGGTCAAAGTGTCTGAGGACGCTGAACTGTTTGGGCTGTAGTTTGGTCTCGAAATGAGCTCTGATGATGGGAATGTAGTGAACCACCAGCTGCAGACAGCGTGAAGCTAATGCTACGAAACACACAGTCAAATGTAAAATCAGCATTTTTTCTCTTCACAGGAGCAGAACCACTAGAAGTTCCTCCCACATACTGAAAAAATCAGGTCTACTTCTATCTGCTGAGTGCACCGGCTGTTACATACCGAGGTTTTTGGTGGTGATGGTCTTGAGGCCGACGACCTGCAGAGCTCCGGCTCCCAGAACCAGCTGGCAGCTCCGAGAGTTGAAGTGCTGCAAACAGACAATGCAAGAAAATTCCCTTAACCGCACCACTGCAAGGCTACGACTGGCAGGCTGTGATGTGAGTGCTGTTGGAGTTTCTGACCTTGAGGAGGTCTGACAGACGTGTCAGCATGTCAGTGGCAATGGATGGGATGTCGTTGACACACTGACAGTATTCCAGAAAGATCCGGATGAGCAGCAGAACAGTCCTGAAGAAACACAAAAGCAACTTTGAAAATCCTTTACAAGCAAATGTTCACATTAGCTTTTTCTAACTAGTCTAACTTTAATGACAGCAGCTGTCATTAATGACATCAGAATAATGTTTAAAATGTGTGATCTGTGTACCTGTCACTTCACCAGTGTTTACACCTACCCAACAACTGCGTATTTCTGCCCATTGACGAGCAGAAACTCTGTGGGTTTCCTGTCATCTGGACCTGCAGTGAGAAGCTAAATGTTACAGCTGAACTCTAACAAAAAACAAAGCTGTTCTGTTTGCTCTATGAAACGTGTTCTGTTACACTTGGATACGCATTGTGGATCAGGTGACCCTGAACCACCCCTGAGTCCATCACTGGAAATTCCTAAGTAGCCTGAGCATTTCTCCCCTACTCCCTCTTTGCACGCTGAACTCAGTTCTGCTCAATACTAATAGGATCTCTTTACAGCCCATCACAACAGTCCCAGTTTCTTATGTGGTCTCTTGGGAAAATTATGTGCTCACCTCTCTCCCCACAACCTGGTCGTGGCAGATGGTTGCCAGCCTGGTTCTGCCAGAGGGAGTTCTTCCATGCCACTGTTGCCAAGGGCTGCTTATAGGAGACTGTCTGAATGTTGGGGTTTCTCTCTAATGTTCTCTAATAAAAAGGGTCTGTACGCTAAAATATAAAGTGCCTTATAAATTAAGCTTTACTCTCTGAAACTGATACACTGATATGACATCACCAAATCAATAAATGTGTTTTATTTCTATTTTGTTATTTTGGATTTGGTGGGATAGTAAAGTGCTATAGGATATAGGTTCATGCAAAGTCACAATATATATGTAAGGTGTGTGTTGATAACTTGACTCTGTAAGTATGCAACATACATATTTCAATTACACAATAAGAACAAAACTGCGTGGATCACAACTAAGCACCATGCTAATAAATAAATGGAGCAGAGGGTTTGGGGAAGGTGGCGTCTGGTACCTGGGGTTTTGCGCTCTGGTAGGGATATTCTACCATCAGCAATGGAGTTCACCAGATTTTGGAATTCAGCAGGAACCTCTGCCTGCTTCCAGCGTTCATTATCCAGCAGCAGGCTGCAGGTGCACAAATCAACAACAAACTTCAGCATAAGGACACATGAACCCACCTACACCACCACTGTATTACATAAGTAAAGCAATTTGGCTTTTGGGAAGAATATGGCCCAGTTACACTCAAATACAACAAAGAAACAAAGCACACATGAAATTTGTTATCATATTCAAAGCAAACTTGAAAACACTGGTGCACCTACACAAACTGCATGTTACCTGAGTTTGGTCTTGCGTTCTTCATGGAAGCGGTGGACAAAGCGGTTGGCCTGGCTCTGCAGCGCCCCCCTCAGTGAAACACTTCGTCTGCCGCACAGCTCCTCTGTGTCCCTGGCGAATCCCTCCACCGCCTGTGACAGGCAAACAAACTCTGCAGAGCTCAGACGCTCCAGAGATCCATCCTGTTAATAATGAAGACAAGAACACTTTAACTACATATTGAGGTTTATCTTATTATACTCAAAAGCTGAAAGAAAGACTCCTGTGTGTGATACCTTGGCTCTGGCTGTGAGGACTTTCACACAGCGGTCATGGCTGATGTCTGAAGCGGTGTACATCAGCTCCTGGATGTTACTCATCACAAGGTTCAGCTCAAAGTCAGAGGGCATCATGGTCTCACTGGGCCTGAACACACACAAACTCACTGTTAACAGAAAGGAGAACAGCTTCATCTCCACCGCAGAATTCTAAAAAATACAAGCTTCACAGCTATAATCCCTTTCAGTCACTCACTTTTGTTTAAGTCATTTTGGTACTTTATCTTGTGCTACTCGTTTCTCACCTAGGATGTTCAAATCCACACCATAAATGGAGCCTGTTCAGCAGTACAACAGTCCACCATTCAGTGAATTTCCAATTCAATGCATATATGAAACAGTTGTTTCTGGATCAAATGAGGATTTGTGACTAAAACAAAAATCACTGAATTTTTTTTAAAAAATTCCTTGTGAACAATAACAAAAAATAACTTTCAATGAACACAAGAGCCACATCTGACCAGAAAAGAAGCGAAAACTAGAGTAAAAACTGAGGATTAATCGATCAGTGTCTATTACACATCACCTGAGAGGTCCGTTATTGTTTCACTACAAAATCTCAGAAAGCTCAGAAAAACAGCTAACCACATAATCCTCTTCTAATGAGACTCATTAAATTTGTTGTCACGATTATCTACAGATCACCTTATTATCACTTCGTGCTCATTTCCTCCCAATATTGTCGCAATAACTGATTTACTGCAGGTCAGATCAGACCTGAGACCCTGCCGTCTACGGACAGCTGACAGGAGCCGGCTAACCAACAACAGCAGTTATGGTTGTTGTTGTTGTTGTTAGACTCAAATGTCCTTAAAAAACCCAAAAAGTGCGACAGCCTGTCGACCTGTACAGGTGTACCCTGACTCTTGCCCTGTGATAGGCTCCAGAGCTCCCGCGACACTGAAAAGGATAAGCGAAAGAAAATGGATGGATGTATGAAAAAAAATAAATAAATCAGACTTTCTTCTGATAAACAGTTTGTTTACATTCTCACATCACATGAGAGTTTATCTGCCAAGTCTCTGAGTTGTCCACAACATTAGATCCACCTCGAAGAAAGTTCCAGTAGCCGGGCCAACAGCGGCTAACAACAACAGCAGTCTGCACTCACTGGATAAACACCGGTCAGAACGTTTGAGGGGACTTAAAACATTAAATATTTAATTAATACATATCTGTTTTTTTTTATTCTGGATTGTCTGCTAAGTGTTTATTATTAAAATAGATCAAAATACAGTGTATCCAAAACTGTTTTAATACACAAACACGCTGGCCGGCCACGGCCGTTATGGGGCACAGAGGGTTAAAACACAGCGAGAACTTAGATTTATTTAGATCTATTTTTGGTGCAATAACCGTGTGATTTGTTCATGCTTCGGTGAACCAAACCATGGCTTCTATACCACAGCTACCGGTTAACCGTTACACCTCCACTGTTCAAACTAGGCCCATCAAACATAGCTAATTATGTGTTTTTATGACAGGCTCCTAGTAACTAAGTGCTTAAAGATGCCATTTAAAACTGTCTCCTTGCTAAGCTGTCTGTTACACATAGCCACAACACTGGTTCATCCCTTGACATAGGTCCCTTTTTTATGCTTGATTAGTTCATAGGTCAGTGTTACATAGCTTAACAAACAAAAAGCATTTCTCTGTTAAGGTACAAGGACTGGATTGGAAAGAGTGAAAAAGCAGCCAATGTTTAAAGAAAAAGACCTTCTAAAAGCCCAAAGAACTACTGCTCAAGACCATTTTAAAGTATTACATGAAAGTCTGGCTCCGTGAAAGCAAAATAGAAATGAGGAGTGGCTCAAGACTTTTGCATAATACTGTAAGTTTACAGTTACTGCAGTTTTTAATAAGATCAGTTGAATAACAAAAAAGGAAAATGCAACAGGAACTGAAGTCATCTAAACAGATGTTAAGTGCCCAGTATGCCAAAAGCATCCATCAGTGTCTATGGTGGAGTGACTGCAATAAGAAGAAGAGGAACATGAAGAAAAAGGAAAAAAGCTTAAGAGTGACATACATGAAGCTCTGCTCTCTGCTGGCAGACATTTCTGTGGTCCCAGGGTCACTACTGGCAGTCTCCACCTGGCCCTGCTGGTTCCTGAAGCCCACTGCAGAGCTCTGGTCCTGGCCTGCCAGCCCTGCCTGCTGCTGCTGGGCCTCATTCAAAGCATCAGTGATGAACAGACCTTCATGGGTGAGGTAGGCCAGCTCAGCCTCCCCCTGCAGGAGTGACGGGACCTGAGAAGCCTCTGGGCCAGATGGCTCTGAACACGAGTCATTTGGGAGTTGGTTCTTCTGGTTTGAGTCAAGAACCTCCAGAACCACATTTCTGATCACATTCATAGTGGCCTGGCAGGAGGGGAATAACAGATGCAATTAAATTCAGTTTGTTGAATTTACACAGGAAGAATATTTGAATGTCTGTGATATGTAAACCATCATCTGAAGTCTAACAGACTAAAAATAGGAGCTCTGAGCCAAAAGTTTTGACTAACCTTGATTCTTTGCAGAAAGAAAAGGAAGCTCTCAAAGACATTTTTCAGCAGCTCAAACCACTGAGGGAACGTCATCAGACGCATCTGATCAGCTAGCCTTTAGAAACGCAAATGCACACAGATACAGGCAGTATGCATACGCTTAAACTTGGACTAGGTAAGCCTTCCTTTTATAATATTTCTGCCTTGTTTAATAAGTCAATGTGCTTATTAAACACTGCCTAAGATGACCTAAAAAAGAGCCAAAAATGTATTAATCACATTGTTGCAACTTACTTAAAAACGACTTCGGCGTCAATTTCTTCAATCTGCACAACACTATCTGCCACACACTGCAAACACAAAGAGGTTTCTATTAATGCAGTCCTCAAACAAAAATTGGACTTGTTTTAAATTGTGCTGAAGCAGAGTCAGGAGTCATACCTGAGAGACGATTGCTTTGGCAGCTATGATCATCTCATCGCTGTAAATGTCCAGAAAGTCCAGCTTCCGTTGCCGTAGCAGACCAAACACCAGTGACTCCAGACGCTCCTAAAATAGAAACACAAAGATAATACTGAGTCCTGAAACACGGAGCTAACATTACATGTGTGGAAGTCAAACTTCCACGCAGCAGGTTTTTAAATAAAAGGGATTCAGTCGTGCACAAAACAGATTCATCAAATATGAGACCAAAGAATATGAGCGAGGGGAGAGCTACACAGCTGCATCTACAGCTTATCAGGCCATAATATTGACTTGCCACCATCATTTTCATTACTTTAAATCAGATTCTACAGTTTGTTTGATGCAACAGAAACTAAAAGCAAAAGCAGATTTAAAATGATGAAGAAATCATCAATGATAAGCATCACGTCTCTTTTCAGCTGAGAGATGTTTACAGGATGCAAATCCACTGAACGGTTACAGGAACACTTCAAAGTTGTCAGTTTTTTGTGTGTAGATATACATACTTATATTTATCACGTAAACAGATAAGAGATTTCACAGCATATAGCATATTCCCAATAGCAGGACTCATGTAAGCGTTCATGTAAACATGAACATTTTGAAACCATTACACCCTTTGTGCTGAAGGTGATTGTTCAGACCTTCTCCAGGACCTGGGGCTCATCTCTCAGGCTTCGGTTCAGGTCACTGCGGGTGTACATGCTGAAGTCCTCCACCATCATCTTATCAATCAGCTTCTCTAGCTCACACAGCTGGGAGCCCAGATGTCTGCAAGACACACAAACACAGGCAGATGGTCACTTCCTGGTGCTTCACCTGTCATGTGTTTCACTGAGCTTTAAAGGGTTTCATAAAATGGTTTAACATCTTTGTGGATCTCTATAATAGGATACAGCCGCTCTATTGGCTGCTTGTGGAATATAAATTTCAGACATCATAAATAAAACAAGGCTGTGCCAGTAAACACACTCTCACCTGAAGCTATGTATTCCCTGCAGCTCTTGCTGGAGTACCTCCTTGGTGGTGGCGATGAGTTCCAGTGCTCCAACAAACTCAGAGGTGGAGAGCAGCAGCTGAACAGTGGGCTGCGTCTGATGCACCGCAGCCATCAGCTTGAGCTTGTTGTGCAGCTTCACGCAGTTGTTGCGAGTCAGAGCAGTGCGGAGAGCCTGGAGAGGCCCCTGGCACATGACCCGGTCCATGGCAACCGTGCGGCCCCGCAGGACAGCCACGGCCTGCTGCGTCTCCTGCAGCTGGTCCTGCAGTTCATGCTGCGAGGACATGGCGTGGAAAAAAGCTTCGGAACGCAGTGAGATCTGTCGAGCAATGCTCACCTCCACCACATCTAGGTAGTGACTGAGCTGGAGGGAAAGGAGCTCGTGAGTAAATCCAAAGATTGTTGGTTTAACTGCTCTCCAAAAAATGACTGACAAGTACAACAGTGCAAATTAACAATGTTTATTTCCAAGTAAAAAACCCTTCTACTGTTTGATTAGAATCACATTAAAGACAGGGACAAAATGATTGGCTGTAAGCATTAATTAAATAATTAGCAGCTACAATAACTGGCCACTGTTTGGGAATAATCACTGAAGAAAGACCAAACATTTCCTTGGGGCAAGGTCTACTTGTCAAAATATAATATTTTACGATGCCTTGTCAGTAATTTGAATATCTTCAGGTGAATTCACTGTGAACAATTACAATGTGTATTACATTCCTTAAACTTAACAAAATTTGACATTTCATTTCTGTGTTTAGATCAAATAACAGTCCAAAATCCAACAAAGAACCTAATTATCCATCCATTTTCTTAAATGGTAAAAAGACTGCCTTTTATATAATGCTTTTCTCAAAGCACTATATACAACATGCCTCATTCACACAACACTTTTTTCTTTCTGTTTTCTGTCTAACATTCACACTTCAGCGAACGCATCGGAGACCAACTCATGGTTTAGCATCTTGCCCATGCAGACTGGAGCAGCCAGGGATCGAACCACCAACCTTCCAATTAGTAACTGACCTGCTCTACCTCCTGAGCTACAGCCACTCCACTCTGCAGCCATCTTGGTAACGCCTCCTCCAGGTAGTCTGCTGCATGCATCTACAGTAACTTTAATTTCACTCCTCATCGAGGCTTACGAAGTGAGCCAGCTATTCTAAAATTCTCCCACAGATTTCAATTCAGGATTCTTGGGAGTGCCGTGAGTCTCTTGTAAAACCAAGAAAAGCAGCAAATATTCACAGGTGGAGAAGCAAAAGGCACATAACTGGAATTCAAACAAGTATTTATTTAAGTTATTAAGTTTCTGTTGTTCAGTATACTAGGTAACTGTAATGCTTGTAGGTTCAGTCTGACCAAACTAGTGAAAATTAATCAACTTCCAAAAGAAAAATAATGCTTCTGATCACTCCTGATGAGTACTTATAATTAACTTTATTACTATATTTTTATTATTACAGCTGTTATTGTTATGCCCATGACTTCACGCGTTGTCCGATGCTTACTCGTTACTCAGCCTAACCTTCCTTATTACACTTTCTGCTGCTTTCACCCTCTTTTTTTGCACAGCTTGTGGTAACCTATATGTTACAAGTACCCACCGCTAAACTGCCTCTGACTTAGAAGTGTTTGCTTTTTGTTTTAGGTTATGAGTTGTAGATAGAATAGAAAAAAAAAGCCAGTGCCAAACATAGACAACAAGGGGCAGAAGCAGCATGTCTGTAAATTAAACCAAAACTCAGTAGAGACTTTCAGCTCAGTTTATTACAACATGACTATTTTGCCACAAACCATCACCTCCTAATGGGGGTCTACTCCAGCTTGATCCAAGCGCAGAGAGAGCTAGAGACAGATTTCAATTTCAATCCCTCGCTGGGTCTCTACTTACTGTAAATTTTTCACTTTCAGCTACAAGCCCTCTCTGGGTGAGCTGAATGCGTAAATGAAAGTTTACCTTTTCCTGGAGCAGTTTGGAGGAAGCCACATCTCTGCTGCTCTTCCCCCCGGCACTGTTAAAGTGTGACCAGGGAAGAACCATGTTGAAGGTAGCTGGGTCCTCAAGAGCAAAGTCAGGCTTCATGAAAATCTGCAAATATAAGAGTGAGACACCAGAACAGCGAGGTCACTGTGGAGACATCCTGTTGTAGCAGCAGTCTGACATGTCTGAGCTAGTAAATTAGACACTAGGTTGCCGTTAACCTGTATTTGGACAAAGACGTCAGAAAATAATGGCTGATTTTTCACTTCACAATGATGAAGCTAAAACCGAAAAGGTCAAATCAATTCTACAGATAATGTTCAAACTGCACCTCATGAGTTTGTTTAAAAAGACTCGTACATTTTATAAAATGAACTTGTCAGTGTTCTGTTAACCACAAAACACTCACTTTGAGTCACTTTAGCAAGCTTCCAAAGTAGGTTTGGGGTGCAGTCAGGTTTTTTCCCATCTTTTTATTGAATATCATGTAAAGTAGAACAGCCTCCCACCCACTGCAGCTGGATGGATAGCTTATCACCTGATGGTAGATACATGAAGACGTGCCACAATGAAATGGGCCCTTTCTGCCTGAACGGTCATAACACACAAATACACTCAATACAACCTAAACTAGCGGTGCTGTTAACTGAATTACATTTTTAGGTTTTTAATGATTTTCAAGTAATTTTTATTATGTATATTTTTATTGGATAGACTGATCCCATGGTTAAAAACAATCTGAATTGCAGGACAGCCCTCCTAAACTATTGCACCTAACTTTTACTACTGTGTGTGAGAGCACTGATGAAGTTAAAGGGAAACTTAAAAGGTGAATCAAAAACAACAAAGCTCTATTTATACACCCTGTCCACACAGTTACCTTTGGGACTTGCTCCAGCTCAGCTCTGGATTTGTCTGGAATAAGCAACAAAAGCACCAAATCAGTCAACAGTCATTATTGAGGTAGTTGTGTTTGAGTCACAATATCATTTTGCACAAAAACAGAACAGTGAATTTGCAGCTTCTTCTGTACCAGGGGTTCCTGACGACTGTCTACCATCGTGCATCAGTTCTAAAAATGTGTATTTGTTAATAGCAGCATGGTCAAATGTGGTAGTGTATACAGTGGTGTGAAAAAGTGTTTGCCCCCTTCCTCATTTCCTGTTTTTTGCATGTTTGTCACACTTAAGTGTTTCGGAACATCAAACCAATTTAAACAGTAGTCAAGGACAACACAAGTAAACACAAAATGCAATTTGTAAATGAAGGTGTTTATTATTA
>JAMQGT020009405.1:0-15144 GCA_024447675.2 Pterophyllum scalare | reverse complement strand
AGGCTGTCCTAAAAACTCCCTGAAAAGCCTTCAGCTGATCCAAAATGCTGCAGCTAGAGTACTGACAGGGACTCAAAGAGAGAGCATATTTCTCCCATATTGGCTTCTCTTCATTGGCTCCCTGTTAAATCCAGGATAGAATTTAAAATCCTTCTCCTAACATACAAGGTCTTGAATAATCAGGCCCCATCTTATCTCAAAGACCTCATAGTACCGTATCACTCCAATAGAGCACTTCGTTCTCAGACTGCTGGCTTACTTGTGGTTCCTAGGATACTTAAAAGTAGAATGGGAGGCAGAGCCTTCAGCTTTTCAGGCCCCTCATCTGTGGAACCAGCTCCCAGCTTGGATTCGGGAGACAGAACACCCTCTCTATTTTCAAAATTAGGCTTAAAACTTTCCTTTATGATCAAGCTTATAGTTAGGGCTGGATCAGACAACCCTGAACCACCCCTTAGTTATGCTGCTATAGGCCTAGGCTGCTGAGGGGGGTCCCATAATGCACTGTTTCTTCTCATTCACCTTTATTTACTTGTTTATACTTCACTCTGTATTTAATCATTATTATTAATCTCTGGCTCTCTTCCACAGCATGTCTTTTGTCCTGTCTCTCTCCACTCAGCCCCAACCGGTCGCAGCAGATGACTGCCCCTCCCTGAGCCTGGTTCTGCTGGAGGTTTCTTCCTGTTAAAAGGGAGTTTTTCCTTCCCACCGTCGCCAAGTGCTTGCTCATAGGGGGTCGTTTTGACTGTTGGGTTTTCTCTGTGTTATTGTAGGGTCTTTACCCACAATACAAAGCGCCTTGAGGCGACTGTTTGTTGTGATTTGGCGCTATATAAATAAAATTGAATTGAATTGAATTGAATCACTGTTCTGGACTAAAGCTCCAGTCTCAGACGAGGTGTGGGGTTAAATCCCACCACTGCTATCTTATTTTATTCTTCTTATCTGTGGCTCAGGAGGTAGAGCAGGGCACCTACTAATCAGAAGGTTGGTGGTTCGATTACTGGGCTGCATGCCAAAGTATCCTTGGACAAGATACTGAACCCCATTTGCTCTCCGACACGAGCGTTGGAGTGTGAATGTCTGTGAATATTAGACAGTAAAAGCACTTGGCTTACACACAGATGGAAGTGCGTGTGTGAATGCAAATGTGTTGTATAAGTACTTTGAGTGCTCAGTAAGAGTGGAAAAGCACTATATAAGATCTAGTCCATTTACCGTTCTTTTTCATATAGAAATGCTTCTTACTTTGACTACGTTTCTGGCTAAAATGTGAAAGAAGGATAGTTAAGATGGCTCATGGCCAATAGCTATCATACTGATAAACTGATCATAACGGTGTTTGATTCTCTGCCAAAGGGTAAAAGAAAGGACTGTCAGCATGCACATAGCTACATTTTAAAGGTTGTCTGGTACCACTCCTGACTTCATTGTGTCCTCTATGTTTACTTTTGTGATCACTTCCTCAATCAGCAGCTGCTCTTTTTATTAATTTTTCAACAAAACAAGCTCAGAGTACAGCCTCTGTTCTTTTGTATCGAAAGGTGCAAGCCAACAGTTAGATGGAAAGGTTAGATCGACTTGCTCCAAAAGTGTTAGCAGCACCCAGCAGAAACTCCAGGAAGCCACTGCTGTAGGCAAAAAAAAAACAAAAAAAAAAAACTTCACACTCTCCATTCTAAAGCAGGAGCTTTGTAAATCACAAACTGTCAGCATAAGCTCCAGGATAGGATAAATAAAGTATGCCTTATTTATTTTATCTATACTAGTGCTAATGTAATGTCCACAGCAATGAAATATGGGTTCACCATATCTGTGGATGACTGCTCTTTAGTTTTCGATAAAACCCTTTTAACCTTTCCTGGCTTGCATTATGTTTGCAAAGTATATGTTCTGTTTGCTGTGTTTGTGACCACTTGCACTTTCCTTTAGTATTTTCATGCTGCTGCATACTTGCCTACCTGTAAGGGTGGGCTCAGATACCTTCTGAAAGAACATGTTGCAGATGCAATTGGTGGAAATGAGCTCTTTTTGGTCATCACCCACAGTTCATGGCCACAGGTGAGGATAGAAATGCAGATCACCAGTAAACTGACCAATCTGCCCTTTCCCCACTGAGCCTAGAGATGAATTGTAGTTGGTTTACAACTACCCAGTGTGAGTTGGAGATCAGCACTATGAAAGATTGCGCAAGCAATGATCTTCACATCTAAAAGATCATCTAAAAATATTATATTCGAGAAGTTGCACAGAAGAAGAACCTTTGCAAATCCAGGCTCCCGTCATGGCAAGCTGTATCAGGCGGGTAAAGGTGGACCCCAAATTGCAGGACTCAAAAGCAAAGTAAACTTAAATGTGATTTTATTTAGCAAATGAAACAGAAAACAATAAACAGACTAAACTGGGACTGGACACATGCCACAACTGAAACTAATGGAAGCATGAAACTGGGAGAGACACGCACAGCAGGAGGATCATCGACGACAACACGACAAGGAACAGACACAGACTGAGGAACTTAAATGCACACACAAGGTAATCAGGGAACAGGCAACAGGTGAGGGGCAAAGCTGAACATAATTAACCAAAGGAGAGAAGGGGAAGCAAAACTAAACACAAAGCACAAGGAACAAAAGACTATCAAAGTAAAACAGGAAACACAGACACAGGAGAGAGACGCAGGGGAGACAAGACCAAAGGGAACATAGGAAATCAAAATGTAAACCATAACTAATAACAAGACAGGAAACTAGAATGAATGATCAAAAGCTAAACAAACTAGGACATTACAAAACTCAGTGAAAACAGAACTAAACACAAAACGCTGGGCACACGACCCAGGACCATGACAGCTCCCTTTTCAACTTTGTTTCTAAAAGTACCTCTGCTGTCTTTATAAATTTGATAATCCGTGCGCAGACTGAAACTGAAACTTGGTCTTACTTGCCGAAATCCACTGGGAATGCTGAATTTCTGTCCTGAATTTTAGAGTTTAAAGATTTTTTTTTAAAAACTTGCCTACATTTCAATCCATTCGGTGTTTAGAAACAGAGCAATGCTGCATGAATATCCATTCCCTAGAGCAGGTTGGATTGAAACTGTCCTTTTTTACAGAGATTTCTTAAACACAACAAAGCTATAACTTCTTAGGACATAAGCAGCATATAAAGTGTCTGGATGAATGATTACCTCTTATAAGAAGTGTGCCAAAGCTTATCGGAAGAAACATTCAAGGATTCCTTTATAGCAGATTCCTTTATAGGAAGCCTTGTTTTTCTTTAATAAGATGAATAACAATTATACTGATGGCGGATGCTGTGTGGTCATATCTTAATAGTACCATAAATAAATCAAAATCAAATGGCCCCTTGTTACACACTGCAGCTTAACTTACACAACCTGTTGTTACTTTTATTATTCAGTTTGTGTAAATGAGGAGACAGATGGTGTGAACTATTGCATGCATGTATTAATGTGTGAATACATTTAATCTGTGTGGTGGTTAAAAAAATAAGGCAGGAGTGTGTCTTTGAGCTGGAAAGCATTACAGCTCTTAATGCATTTGTGTTCATTTAATGCGTGTCTTTGTGTGTGCATGTGCACTGTGGAGATGTGTGTTTCCGAGTCAATGCGTTCTCTACCTTTAAGCCAGTGTGTGGGTGTTAAGTGTTGTTTATCTCTGATATAACCTTCTGTCTCAATATTCTTTTCAAGTTAAAACAGCTGCAGGTAGGATGATGCATTATGCTACCGCTGCCCTTTATTGTTTCTGCTCTTTCAGTCTGCATCTCTGTAAAAATAAATGCTTTACATGTCTTATGCTGGGACTAATGGGATGCAGATGCCGAAATTATATTGTATGGGACCAAGGCGTGTCTGTGTGTGTATGTGTGTGTACACTGGTCAGGCATAACATTATGACTACTTTATCATGCCTAATGTTGTGTTGGTCCCCCTTTTGCTGCCAAATCAACCCAGACCCATCGAGGCATGGATTGCACTAGACCCCTGAAGGTGTTCTGTGGTATCTGCACCAAGATGTTAGCAACAGATCCTTTAAGTCCTGTAAGTTGCGAGGTGGGGCCTCCATGGATCGGACTTGCTTGTCCAGCACATTCCACAGATGCTTGATTGGATTGAGATCTGGGGAATTTGGGAGGCCAAGTCAACACCTCAAACACATTGTTCCTGAACCATTTTTGATTTGTGGCAAGGTGCATTATCCCACTGAAAGAGGCCGCAGCCATCAGGGAATACTGTTTGCATGACAGGGTGTTCTATGGTCTACAACAGTGCTTAGGTAGGTGGTACATGTCAAAGTAATATCCACATGGATGGCAGCCTCATATGCAACGAATTGTGATGCACTGTGTATTCTGACACCTATCTATCAGAGCAAACATCAACTGTTTGAAATACAGTAGTTGGCCTGTGGGATTGGACCACATGGACCAGCCTTCGCTCCCCACGTGCATTAGTGAGTTTGACCACCCATGACCCTGTCCTGAGCCCAAACCCCAGCATTCACCAGAGGACCCTGTTTGTACCAAGTCACCTGGGCCTGAGCCTGTCCCAAGTCTCCTGAGCATGGTTCAGGGGTGTCGAGTATCTGAAGCCTATGGGTCCCGAGCCGCCTGATCATGAGCTGCCGGAGGAGCTCTGTGTCCTTCATTGCTGCAAGTCAAGCCTCTGGAGAGGTCCTACCTTCCTCACCACTGCTGGCCTCCAATTTGGACCTCAAGTGGGGCTCCATCTCTGCTGCTGACCTCCTGTCCAGTCTGGCCTCCGGTCCAACCACCAGTGAGTCTTCTCCATTGAGCACAAGAACACCAAATTTTATCAATTTGTGTGAAATAAAACATTTTAAAGTTAAAAAATTACATAATATAAATATGTTCTACAATATATATATTTTTTAAAAATACATTTTTGGTCCTTTGGTGAACCTTGTTTCTCAAACACGTGGACTGCTTGATGGTGATACTGATATGTTATGCAAGTCTGCTCATAGCCTCCAAATTTCTGTATGGTTATTCTCGATAGAATATCAGAATTCTATTAAGGATGTTACTGCTGTGGGCTTTTTCTTTCATGTGTTCAATTTTCCATTCAGTCGAAGGTTTTGCATGTTCTACCTTTGCTATCTTTTAAACATCACCACTCCAGCAAACCTGTGCCCTCACCAGCACCTTCCAGCCACTCACCAACTTCAACAGTGGACCAGGGGTATAATTGCTGATCAATTAACCAACTGTCTTTGTTGCAAGTGCCTTTGGTTTTGTATGTTCATCCTTAGTTTCTTTATTTTCTTTTGTATTACCCCTGGAAATAAGACAAATCTCAGGGCTCATGGTGCGTACTGTTCTCTGGCTTGTCCTCAACTTGTGTTTTAATATGTTGTTAAACTATGCATATCCTACAAACATCGGCAAAACAAGCAATGATGCATTTTCAAATTTGATTGATGATTGAGAGCTCACCATTCAGTCTCCAACAAAAATATTAAGTTATAGGTTTTTTGGCTATTAAATATGGTTTGTCTATGAATAAAGTAGAAAATCCTCCAACCTAAAAATAATCATATAGGTCATTACTCTATAACATTTATTAATGAGGCCCAGGTATCATTTAGTGCCTAAACCTAATCCAGTAGTTATTACCTAAACTTAACCACATAGCTTTTAGTACACACGACATGTACACAAAAACAAATGTGGAAACACACCGGATTGTTTGGGGCCCAGCTTAACAACTGCCTCTGGTGCTGTTGGCCAACAGGGTGCTGGTGGAAACTGTGCTACTATTGACCATAGACAATGGAAGAGAAGAGTGGGGAAGGTGTGTTTGCAGGCAGTGAGAGAGAAGGAAAAGCAGGAGTTTGGAGGTGAGAGTAGGGACTTTAAAAGAAGAAACTATGACTGGTAAAGGGAGTGAGCTGGTTGACATGACAGAGAGAAGGAAGGCAGATATAATGTGTGTGTAGGAGACCAAGCAGAAAGGAAGGATGGTCAGGAGCATCAGAGGTGAATTCAAAATATTGGTGTAGCTATGAATCAAAGTAGTAAATGGAGGTAATCTTGAAGGAAGAGTGCCAGTGGTGTTGTGGAGGTGAACATGAAATGGAAGCTGGATATTGAAAAGGTGATGCTTATGGGCATATGGACAAGAATGCATTGTTTATGCACATACCGGTTGTAAATAAGGCCCATTCTGAGGTATAAAAAATGTAGGTTTATGGTTAAATGTTTATGATAATATATGGTTAAAGGAAATATAGTCTTTAAAGGACTAAAAAAACTATCTGGTTTATGTCTTTATTTCCCTTTGCAATCATAAGCTGGCTGTAGAAACAAATTTTAAAAGCAGGCATTAATAATCCATATTGCCTAAATGGTTCCATTATTCAAAGTTCAAACATTTTTCCACACGCAGAAATGGAGGGGTTTAACAGTATTGATATCTTTTACATCTTAAGCTTTAAACAGTTGTCAGAACTGCCATTTTAAACATTTTTCCAGAGTAGAATCTACAAATTTTACATAACTGAAGACCGAAAGTAAAATGGTTAGCATATCAACCTAAATGTAATAAATACTCTTCAAACAGATGATGCTTTCCCCTTTAAATGTTGTCTGATGCTGATACGATAGAACAGTGATAAAACTGTTTTCGGTAGTTCACCAGATCATTGTGGGAGTTATTAATCCAACATACACATGCTGTTGAAGGACTATGGAGCCCCCCTCTAGAGGGCTAATTAGCTTTCTCTGCCCTCCTACAACCAATCATAGCATCTTGTATAATCTACATTCAGCACTGCTACTCCATCACATTCATGATTCATTTAAGGCCATCTGCTTTTTGGTGTCCTCTGAAATAAGAAGGAGAAGAAGAAGAATGGATAATATATATATATATATATATATATATATATATATATATATATATATATATATATATATATATATATATATATATATATATATATATATATATATGTATATATATATATATATATATATACACAGTATTAGCAGCCCAAAGGATTCAGTTGAGTAAAATCACAGCACATTGCTCTGTGTTGATAGGAACAGATTGCGCTGTGGTGCTGAGGAAAGAAAGCTGAGGAAAGCTGAAGCAACTAACTGTGTCTCTAAAAGCTTTCTACTATATCTGTCAAAGCTGCTAATTAACAAGACAACCTAGCGTCTGCAGGAAGGAGGTAGAGTAAGAATGCCAGACACAGGGATAACACCGTCCAGCTAATGTTGGTGGTACCGTATGGGTTTACAGTATCAATCCATATACTGTAATATGTCTTCCATTACAGATGGTACTAGCAAGGCAGTCGCTGAAGGTTTACATACATCCACATACAAAATCAGAACTTTACAATACAGAAATAATCCAAAGGAATGTTTTATACAAAATGTTTCTCTTAGTTGTTGTTATATTTGGTTTCTTGCACTTTGCCCACAAACTTAAATTTCTCTACCTAATTTCTGAAACCCTGACACCTCTTCACCTCAGCTATCCATGTTATTAATAGGCACCAATAGCACAAACATAGTTCAGAGGTGATTCCTAGCAGACAGTAATCAGCTACAGTTGCCTGTGAATCAGAACTTGAAAGCCATTTTCAAAATATCAAAGTCTTGTCTGTTGCTATTCTGTTATTTGAATAGTTCAGTTACTTTTTCTCTGCTGTCTTCGTGGTTGTAACTGTTACACATTCATGTGACATCACTGTTGCATTTACAGTCTGATTGTCCAGGTTGTCCTGCAGAGGGAGAAAGAGGGAGCAAATGCCCAAGTTGATAAACGTTTTACAAGCATTCCCACAGAATGAGAGGACAGGAACCAAAAATAGGAGAAAGTGTCTAGACCTGCTTAATACAGGAGATTCATATGGAAGTCAATTATATGGCATCAGTACATCCCCATATGAAATCCAAACAAAAGTGGGAACTCTCACAGCAGCTAGAGGCATCTTTGCTCTGTTAATGATTCCATAATTGTCACTTTGAGGAAGAGAAACACAGCCTGGTCCATGAATGCCATAGTAACAGCAATAAATTGCATTTTCTGTTTTCCATCTGTCTTGAGCAGTGAAAAGATTAGGACTAATAAGGTGTTGATGATTTCCTGAAGTTTGCCAAAGGAGCATCAGGCACATCTGAAGTGATGACAGTTGTTTTCATAATGTGGCATATTGTATTTTCCTGTGTGTTAGGTTTAAACTATTTCAGCTATTTGATTTCTGGATAGAAAGACAGTGTGATTAGGAAAGATATTACAAAATGGTGTTATACATTTCTCATATGGATATGCACACTTTTCAAGTTTGAATCAAGAAATATCAAGACAGAACACAGGCAGCTAGGGTAATAAAATCCTTCTTCATAAAGTTGGAGCCCTCAGTACGTATGGTTTCTATTGTTCTTGGCATTATCTAACAATAAGGTTCTTTATTTAGGAGGAAAAAATATTAAGAGATTTAAACATTAACATCCCAGCAAAGTTAGTTGCTCATTGCAGCATTTGCTTCTCCACTTGTGATTATCACAGTGGGTATCACTCTGGACTGAACTGAAATTGTTTTAACCCTCTGATGTCTAAATCATGATTGGTGACCCCAACCCTAAATCTTGGAGAAAGGTAAAATTTCTTTATTTTGCAAATTTATTTTTTAACAGTCTTTGTTCACCACTTACCAAAATTTTAAAAATATTTAAAATTAATATATATATGTGTGTGTGTGTGTATATAAATATATATATATATATATATATATATATATATATATATATATATATATATATATATATATATATATATATATATATATATATACATATATATATATATATATATATACAGTGCCTTGCGAAAGTATTCGGCCCCCTTGAACTTTTCAACCTTTTGCCACATTTCAGGTTTCAAACATAAAGATATAAAATTTAAATTTTTTGTGAAGAATCAACAAGAAGTGGGACACAATCGTGAAGTGGAATGAAATTTATTGGATGTGTCAAACTTTTTTAACAAATAAAAAACTGAAAAATGGGGCATGCAATATTATTCGGCCCCCTTGCGTTAATACTTTGTAGCGCCACCTTTTGCTGCAATTACAGCTGCAAGTCTCTTGGGGTATGTCTCTATCAGTTTTGCACATCGAGAGACTGAAATTCTTGCCCATTCTTCCTTGCAAAACAGCTCGAGCTCAGTGAGGTTGGATGGAGAGCGTTTGTGAACAGCAGTCTTCAGCTCTTTCCACAGATTCTCGATTGGATTCAGGTCTGGACTTTGACTTGGCCATTCCAACACCTGGATACGTTTATTTGTGAACCATTCCACTGTAGATTTGGCTTTATGTTTTGGATCATTGTCTTGTTGGAAGATAAATCTCCGTCCCAGTCTCAGGTCTCTTGCAGACTCCAACAGGTTTTCTTCCAGAATGGTCCTGTATTTGGCCCCATCCATCTTCCCATCAATTTTGACCATCTTCCCTGTCCCTGCTGACGAAAAGCAGGCCCAAACCATGATGCTGCCACCACCATGTTTGACAGTGGGGATGGTGTGTTCAGGGTGATGAGCTGTGTTGCTTTTACGCCAAACATATCGTTTTGCATTGTGGCCAAACAGTTCGATTTTGGTTTCATCTGACCAGAGCACCTTCTTCCACATGTTTGGTGTGTCTCCCAGGTGGCTTGTGGCAAACTTTAAACGAGACTTTTTATGGATATCTTTGAGAAATGGCTTTCTTCTTGCCACTCTTCCATAAAGGCCAGATTTGTGCAGTGCACGACTGATTGTTGTCCTATGGACAGACCCTCCCACCTCAGCTGTAGATCTCTGCAGTTTATCCAGAGTGATCATGGGCCTCTTGGCTGCATCTCTGATCAGTCTTCTCCTTGTTTGAGATGAAAGTTTAGAGGGACGGTCGAGTCTTGGTAGTCTTGGTCTTGGTCTGTCATTTGGGACAACATTGGATCGTTCAGAGATCCTCACTGAACTTCTGGATTGAGTTTGCTGCACTGAAAGTAAAGGGGCCGAATAATATTGCACGTCCCACTTTTCAGTTTTTTATTTGTTAAAAAGTTTGACACATCCAATAAATTTCATTCCACTTCACGATTGTGTCCCACTTGTTGTTGATTCTTCACAAAAAATTAAAATTTATATATCTTTATGTTTGAAGCCTGAAATGTGGCAAAAGGTTGAAAAGTTCATGGGGGCCGAATACTTTCGCAAGGCACTGTATATATACACACACACACACACACACACACACACACATATATATATATATATATATATATATATATATATATATGTATATATATATACATATATGTATATACATATATATGTGCATATGTGCATGTGTATATGCATGTATATATATATACATATATATATATATATATGTATATATTCCTTAAGGCTGGGCTCATCACTGAGAGAAGTATTAGATCAAGATGAAGATATCAAAGCCTTCCATGACTTATTAAAATATTTTAAATATAGTTTATGTCAAATACACAGTTGACTTTTACTTTACTCGCTTTTTATTTCTACCTCCCTATTGTGAAAGTGCTTGGTCTTTATTTAGGCATTTTGTGCTAATCAGGCCCTTTTTCCACCAACTGAGTGTCAGTGCCGGTGCCAGTATTTGAACCATTCAACATTCTTTTTCCACTGCAAACGCATTCGGTGCTCAGCCAAAAACGGGTTCAACTCAGGGGCGAAAGCTTGCTGGTCTCGAACCAAGAACACATGAAGCAAGCAGCAGAAGGGCATGACTCTGCAATCTCGGCGTAAAAGTTTTCTATCGCTATTTCACTGCATGGTGTGTATTACATGAGAAAAGCGATGCAATTTTTACAGCTGTGAATTAGGTTGGGCCCTAAGGCTGAACTTGCTGTTTTTTTATCTGTTCAAATCACAGATAAATGGACGCAAAATGCATACTTGTTGTCTTGCCTCTAATCGCTGTCTGTGTTTACCTCTGTGTAGTTTGGTTTGGATCGTAAAATATGTTTGCAGCACAACAGCGTGTTCTCCTACATTTGTGCCCTTCGGCTTCGATTTCCAGACGAGGACACTCATACATAAAGGATCAGTTCACAAAGCGCAGTGGAAATGCACACCCGTTCTTAAGCGTTTTGCCAGTTCATTGAAACCGACACCAGCACAAGCACCGACACCTCAGTGGTGGAAACGTAGTATCGGTGTATGTTTTGGAGGGTGGCAAGCAGGTAGTCTGCAGGATATCGGAAGAGAATGGATGGATGGATGATGTTCATCTGGAACTTCCTAAAGCAGTGGTTCCCAAAGTGAAGAGTGCTGCGGCCCACTTAAAAACCAGAAAATCCCATGCCTCAGCCCAATAAATCAGGTCATGACTACATGATGCTACATACTACAGCAATAAAGTACATATGATATGTTCAACAATTGTGCTCAGTTTGTTCATTATGCATACACTGGAATAATTTCATTTACGGGAATGAAATTACAATGAAAAAAGTGGGGGAGAGAATCAGGGGAAAAAAGATAAAAGTAGAGGACAGTAAAGCTCACGGGATCATCAGCTGCTGTATCTGTGGCAAAAAACTCAAAAAGTAACTAGCACCTGAAAAAGAGAAAAACAGAATCATATAAAAAGACCAAGATACAACTTAGCTATGTGTTATGGCGCATTTGTTATGAAACAAACGTGAAAATGGGGAAGAGAAGCCACAACACCCCCGAAAGCCAGAGGCAAACAGAAAAAGACATAGGAGACCTGGGCCATCCGCAGCTCCCTAGGGTGGTGGTGCCCCCCGGCGTGCCCACCCCTGCAGGAGAAGAGGGGGGCCCCTAGATGGAGCACCCTCTGCCAGAGGGCGAGAGCCCCAGAGAACCTGAGGAAGCCGGCAGCAGGCCCTGTCAGTTCTTTCTTTTCCTGACAAATATCTGGATTGTTCCACATGAGTGGATTTAGTTTTTTTTTTTTTAATTTCCCATCAGGCTGTCAGGGAGGTGTTTATGCTAAGGCTTTTAAAGCAGTTATGATGCTTGAGACTGAAGCTAATGAAAGGCAGATCAGAGAGTTTTACTCTTTAACAAACTGCTTGTTCTAGAACCAATAATGGACTGTCTAACACGCTTGAGTTAATCAATTTTGAAACATACAGCAATATCTTGGCTAAGAAGTAGCAATAAAAATTTCATCATTCTAGACCACTGTGTTTGAGTTTTTGTAAAGTTTTTAAAATCAAACTTAAATGGTTTGTTTTTCCACAGAAATTTTGAGATATTTGAGTCCAGTGACTTAAACCAAGTAGCAGAGGGTTTATTAGGGATCAGTAAGAACAAATATTTGATTTTAGACAGAATCATCATTGTAATGGCGGAAACTCTCCTTGTGAGTGACATACAATGTGTGAGATCATCCTCTACCATTTTAGTACAGGAGTATAATTTAACCATACCAAGTCTGAGAGCCTGGCAGAAAATTTTATACCTAAATGTCTAATTTTATCTGATTATAGTGGAGTGGTGGAGGTGTTTTAAAAATTATAATTCATAGGCAGAACTGTTGATTTACTCCAGTTGATAGAGTAGTCTGGTTCAGATGAAAGCTTATCTCTAAGTGTGATTGTCTTTAGAAAGAAGGTTTGTGAGTTCCCAAGGAACAGTAAAACATTATCAGCATATAAACGTATCTTATGCTTTTGTTGGATTGCTGCTGCTAGTGGCTCAATGAAGATGATAAAAAAGTAAGATCATTTATCCGAACACACATTTGGAGAGTGTTTTGATCCAATCTACGAAGAAGAAGCTTTATTGTCATTGTACAAGAATACAACAAAATTTGGGTGGTAACACCCTTCAGTCAGCAGCAGTGCAATATGAACAGTTGGAATATAAATAACTAAACTATAGAAAAAATAAAATAAAATAACCAAAACAAGAAAACCCCAAAAGCAAAGGGAAACAGTTCAACAGGAGGGGCTGCCCAGGCCCCAGTGTCCAAAAACAAAGAGTCCAAAGCAATCATGGGGGGGGGCGACTGCGCTCCCAGCGGCGGCGGCGACGAGGAGCAGATGACAAGGGGGGCCGACTGCGCTCCCAGCGGCGGCGGCGATGAGGAGCAGGCAAATAGGGGGGCCGACTGCGCTCCCAGCGGCGGCGAGGAGCAGGCTAAGAGCAGGGCTGACCGCGCCCCCAGCGGCGGTGAGGAGACGAGGAGGGAGGCCGACCACGCACCCGGCGACGGAGGACCTCGGGCGGACGGCAGCGTGGCATGTGGCGTCGGAGGACCTCGGGCGGACGGCCGCGTGGCATGCGGGCGGCTCGGACAGAGCGGACGCCCCTGAGTGTGGGCTGGGAAGCGCAGGCCGGGGCTGCGGTGCGGGGCACACGGCTGCCTTCTCGGACTACTGGGGCCGCTTAGGGGATGTCCTGGGTGCAGGTGCCGAAGCTACGGCTGACCGAGGCTGCGGGGAAGCCGGTGGGACGGCTGACCGAGGCTGCGGGACGGCTGACCGAGGGCGCGGGAGAGCCGGCGGGACGGCTGACCGAGGGCGCGGGAGAGCCGGCGGGACGGCTGACCGAGGGCGCGGGAGAGCCGGCGGGACGACTGACCGAGGGCGAGGGAGAGCCGGCGGGAAGGCTGACCGAGAGCGGGGTGAGGCTGGAGCGACAGCTGACTGAGAGTGGGGTGAGGCTGGAGCGACAGCTGACTGAGACTTAGACCGGGAAGCTGCTGCGGCTGATGCTAGGGGCACTGACTAATGCTGAGGGGGAACAGACACTGGGGAGACTAAAGGAACTGAAGGTACTGCTGAGGGAGCAGACAGGGACTGGAGTGGGGCCGGAGCTACAGGAGCAGACAAGGGAGCTGACTGTGAGGATGAGCAGCAGCTGAGTGGAGGAGATGGAGATGGAGACATGACAGACTGCAGAAGAGGTGAAGTAGCAATAGCTTGAAAGAAAAAACCTGAGTCTTTCCCCGGGACTGGGCAACCAATGTTGTACAGTTCGCGTTGTAGGTTTTCCCGGAGCATGATAACTGAGTAAGCTAGGGAAGCAGTGTCTGAATGGGTGAGGAGCCAAGGGGAAGAAGAAATCAGTCCACAACAGAAAGCTGACTGCATTAGCCTGTGGTGTTCGTCTGTGGCCTGAACAATCGGCTGGGCAAAGTCCTTTAGCTCCACGAGCTTCTTCTCCTGCTCGGTGGAAATTGTAGAAGTCAAGGGGCCCATGGTGTGATTCTCTAGCGGTTGATCGTGGCTGGCAGGCTCCGTTCCATTTTTACGGTGCCGAGAGCTCCATTTCCGCGCCCACACTGCAGGTTAAGGAAGGGGAGCGGAGCCGGCAGGTGATGCAGCAGAAGGAGGAGGGTCCGGTGATATGGTGAAGCCACTGAGCCGAATCCCCAGAGGCTCGGGTGGCTGCTGTGCAGCTGTCGCATAGTACGGCTACTGTGGCGTGGCTGGGGAGCAGAGCAGAGGCTGCAGAGGGGGAGAGCAAGGCGAACAAAGGGTTCCTTTCCCCGGCCAGGACCTCCCAGGGCGAGACGAGTGCCCTGGAACTGTGACCTGCACTCTGGGCCGAGCCACGGCTTCCACCTCACTCTTTCCTGCAGAAAGCTCGCACAGCACGCTGCCGTTCCCACAGGTCTGAGTCCGCAAGGTCTTTATAATGGTCGCGTTGTTCTGTCATGGTGTGTGGTGAGGCAAAAGGCAGTAGACCCAAAATGCAGGACTCACAGGTGGTTTATTGAAACTAAAACAAACAGAAGCAGAGCGGAACAATGCCAGAACTATACGGTGACAGGCAGGGCGACACACAAGAAGGGGAGCAGAGACAACGACGCGACAACGAACAGAAGAAAACTGATGGCTTAAAAACACGAGGCAATCAGGGCAAGAGGAAACAGCAGGGCACAGCAGGTGAAGCAAATAAGACTAATAACAAGGGAAGCAAAACCAAACACAACGCACAGGGACCACAAGACAATCAGAAATAAAACAGGAAGTGACCAGACCAGGAACACGCAGACGTGACACAGGGAACTGACACACAGACACTGGACAACATAAGGAACCAGAACTAAGCAAAGCAACAGATAAACATAAACAGAGACCA
>JAMQGT020009404.1:0-49347 GCA_024447675.2 Pterophyllum scalare | reverse complement strand
ACACAATCAAAAAGACCAGAACAAGGTATTGCATCATCCACACATGCTAGGACAGCTGGGTGATCCTGGATAAAATATCTGAAATGAATTATAGCAAATTAGCCTAGTGTGCACAGGAGCACAGAAGTTTGTGTGGCTTTTTTTTTTGTTTTTTTTTTTGCAGGAGTTGTTTGAGCTCTTGTTAAAGTATTTCAAACTGCTAACATAAAGACTCGTGCAGACACATCATGAATGTCTGGCAATGTGAAATTTGCTGGCTTTTCGGATTAAAGGATGTAAATTGAACACAAACATGTAATACATACTCTGTCCCTTCAGTCATTAAAGGGGCACTTGATATGCAGTTTAAAAAAGGAAAGCAACAGTAATCAGCGGTTAATTCTTCCGGAAAAAAACAAGCCAAAAAAGCATGAATTTTGGTTAGTGGTTCTCAAATTGGAGGGCTGACTCCACTTGGGGGGGCTCAGAGTTATTAAAGGGGAGGCACAGCGAGGCTAAATTAAAATTACAACATCTGCACTGCCAGCAAGACATGGACAGGTTTGTGAAAGGACTGTTGGGTAAACCTAAAGCAGATTAAAAATCTACAACTAACAAAAGAAAAAATCCAGGAAATATGATAAGACAGCTGCTGGCTTCACCATGGTGTGCCATGAAGCAAGATCACAGTGTTTTCCTTGTCATAAAATAATAATTTCTGACAGCATGAAGCTGAACAAGTTACAAAATCACTTTTTTGCCATAATGTTACACACTGAAGTTATATTTCCGTGTTAACTATAGGCGATGCTTCAAAACCATTTGAAGAGCCTTAATCTGTCAGAGGAAGCTGAGCTGAAAATGTTTAATTTAATTTAATCATTCTGAAACTGTGATTGCTGTTTTCACTGTACTCCATCTGCTCTCCATCACCAAACTGTTAACTGCCCAACATCAGAGACCATTTTTTTTGTTTTTCCACTTTGCCATGGGCTGCCAAGTTTCTTTGTGGCCCGTCCTCTATGTTTGCACTATGCACTGTGCAAGGCATGAAAGCATTTTAAAAAAGGGGAAAGCAAAGGAAAAGCAAGAAAATACCTGCATCTGCGGAGGAGACACAATAAGTTTAACTTTCACTGTTAAAATTTGAGCTAGTCCTACCTCCTTTGACTCCTGTGGAGGTGAGTATGGGTGGCAAGCCCTCCAAGGGAATGAGGTTAGCGCAGCTTCTCACTAAAGCTGTGGTGCCCCAGCCGTAGGGACCACAGGCCTCCTGGAGGTGGAGGGAAGCAGAAGAGTGAGACTACATTCATCATTCATTTTCCTATAAATCACAGAACAACATTTTCTTTGTAGCCTATTTTTAGTGCCATGTTTCAGCCGCAACCTACACTAATCATTGTTCCATGTGGCCTCAAAGTTCTTCTGATCTGCGGTGAACCCGTAGAACTTTTAACAGGCCCGCCCAGCACTCGACTCATCAGCGGTGAGAATTCGGGCCCCCTGACTGGTGTGGTTGGAGCAGACTCCGAATGCTTATCAGTGAGGATTTCATCTGCAAACCACACCCTTCTTTTCTCCCCTGGGAGATGTCCCTGATGAGAAGATTTAAGAATGACTTCTGCATGATAAAAAAAACAAAAAAAACCCAACTTGCACAATAACTACAAAACAATACAAAAAAACTGCGCTCACTTTTAAGGAGTGTTGAATGACAGGAAACACATACTCGTCCCTCCTTCCCATCCAGATGTGTAAGTCTGAACTTCAAACTGGAGCAAAGTGCACAAAAAACCTGACAATGCACACATACACACACATACACACACACACACACACCACAGATGAATAAGCACGCACATACATTTCACACATTAACTATAAAGTCACTAGTTTCAATTCACTTCAAATTCAGTAACACAGAAAATTTACTTTTAAATCATTTTTACCTTCCCACAAGCACGGCAGTGGTGTCTCCTCTTGGTGAATGTAAACTTGACTCCACACTTCATGCAGACCTGCGCTTCAGCATCAGGGACCCATACTGGGGCCACCTCCCCTGCAGGACAGTGCCTCGATCCTTGGACAGAATGCCGGCAGGGCTCGTCTGAGGCGTGCTATCGGGATCCACTGGAGGAGCAGCACAGTCACCCATTGCGCCCTCATCATTGGCTGCCCAGGCCTTATTGGTGTTTGTCTGATCTTCCCCATTAGATATCTTGAACTGGCTCCTGAGCTCCCTTGCTGCTCTGTCACTTGTCTCCTCTGATGACAGAGTAGAAGGTGCTTTAGTCGCCTCCAAGCTGCAAGAATCATCCTGCTGCTCCAGCCCACTCTCCTCCCGCTCCTTCTCCTCAATCACAGAGTCCTCCTTATTTGTTGGGAGAACCTGAGACTTCTTGTTCTTCTCTTCCTCCTCCTCTGCCCATGCAGCCTCTGCTGGACTCAACACTAGAGGGCTGGAGGACTCCTTTTCGCCCCATGTGGAGATGGAAGTCACAGTGCAGCTGCCATTCTCCACTTGGGAAGCAGACTTGGTGGGATGTTCATAAGGTTTCTGCTCACATGGTCCAGATGTGCTTCTGAGTGTAGCATCTGATGTGGCTTTAGATGGAGACTGCGGTCTGATTTCTCTACAGCCCAGGACAGGTTTTGACACATCTCCATCTTTGAGCACCAGGAGGCAGGGTCTGTTCAGCCAGTGGTGCTTGGTGTCCTGAAGAGACGGATTGTCTCCTTCATCTGTTTCGATGATATCACCAGCATTAAAGGAGAGTCAACATCTCCATCTCTCTTTCTGTCAAGCATACACACACTTACACATGCCATGATGCATCCACTGGACACAAGTGTCCATAAAATACAATGTGGTAATTTATTATCTACCCCCAACAGATCTTACAGATTTCAGTCATCACTAAAAGCAGCATTAGTGTGATTGTCCTTGAGGTGTGTCTCCTGGTCACACACTATCCTGCTAAATTGCTTTGGTTCAACAAAACAGCCCGTGGTAGTTGTAGAAGAGATTAATGATTTCACGTAGCTGGTTCCCCAGAGAAAAAGTTCAGCAGTAATTTTGTGTTTAAGTGTGTCTGTACAGCATCTTGCAAAATGTAAAACGCAAAAATGTCAAGATGTGGCAGGTGACCTGATCAAAACCATTGCTGCTTCTTTATATTGAGCAATTTATGCTACACAAACACACACACGTAGGCATTAATTATATATTATGATAAAATGAACGATGCTCAGCTGAGAGTACTGCGCTTCTTGCATGTTTTAGCGTAAATATATGCAAGTAAGCAGTTTGATTCTGCAATTACTCCATTCAAGGTTTCTCCATACGACTGTACATAAAGAATACCTCCTGTAATTGCAGCCAATTACTGATTCAATGCCCTTCCCAGTACATTGGCAGTAGGCAGCGCAAAGGGAGTTAATGTATGCACAGCTGATGTCTCAATGAGCTAACAGTGTTTCATGAATGATACCCTGGGTATAAGGGGATAAACGGCCTTTTAGGTTTAAATACAAATCCTCAGCGTTTTCGTCATGTTTTGGGTATTCGATGGAAAGTCTCGTCTTAAAAAATGGCTATTAAACTAAGTGTCCCTGTTAAACTGCATTGCAGCTCCTTTACAAAAGAAGCCCATCCTTAAAAAAGCTGGCGGCATCATTTCTGCTGAAGGCAACAAAGTGAAGACTTCCCGAAACAGCAGCCTGCCTGCCTGCCTGCACCGATCCGGTTCACTGAGCGCTCACTTTCCGGGACAGTGACGCATTCAGCACACGTGCAAATGTTTAATCAGCTCGCAGGCACCGAGGCCGGAGGCAATGCGACATTCACCCCGCACCCCGCAACACCAGATCACCCGGGACACCTCACTGAGGTGACGCTTACTGAGGCTGCAGGAGTATGTAAGCGGCTCGTGTTCACGCCAAAGTGCGCAACACGCACACATATGCGCACGCGCATTTCCGATGATGCTGTCTAAGCTCGCAGCCAAGCGTTAGATCAGCGGTTTTTTTCCCCTAACACACACGCACAAGCAATGAATGGGAGTAAAAGCATCCCCACCCCACTGACAGCAATACAGCGTCTTACCCTCAGTTATTGCTCCCAAAAGGCTTTCGTTCTCGTCATCCCGCGCAGTAGAAGAACTTCAGCATTTTCTCCTGTTACATGTGAGCGCAGAGGAAAATGGATTCAAGCAGCAGTGCCTTGCTCACAAAGCGAAGGATGGGATGCTTTCGCCTCTCTCTCTTCCCCCCCCCTCTCTCTGTGTGATCTCCCTCCTACCCCGTGCCTCTCTGCAGCTCTTTGTAAGAAACTCAGGAGGTGTGCATAAATGTCCCTCCCCAGCTTGCTGTCTACACAGCCCGCAGGACGGTGTACAAGCCAAGACGACAGAGCTATGATGTCAAAGATGAAAATCCAGCCTCATGCACGGCCTGCCACGCTGTAGGAAACTGATGAGTCTTCAGCAAGTCAGCATCATTCCACATCCTTTGCACAAAATTCTTTAATTGACAAAAACCATTATTTAGAACATTTTGTCAATGACCACAGCATCATTTAAAAAATGTTAAGCATCTTTATTCTGTTTTATAAACAAAAAAAATGTCTTAAGACTTGCTTTAATCAGCTCGCATTGTACTCCTGATAATGACTGGCACGTGGAAGGGATTTATCATTTAACAGTTTGTTTTAATTCTACAAGCCAGTGTGGCTCGGACATCTGTAGGTCATAGAATCTTATAAGTCTCTGGGATTTTTGGAAATAGTGACTGATATGTCTGTATAGCTGGACTCAAAAACACAGAGGGAGGCTTTTGGCTTCACTTCAGTCCAGTCGCACATGAACCTTGTGTGTCAGTTTGCCTCATTCTTTGACGCTTCGTCAAAGTTCTCCACAAGATCTGCAGAGAAACAAAAGCACAGCGTTAAATAATTAAACTGGAAGAAGAATTTCCTAGCAGTGTAAAGTTACATACGTGTGTTCAATTTTATTCATTTTTTCTAGGGTTACAGAAGCCCATTCTAAAGAGCAACTGACTTAAATGATCTGAATAAAAAGACCAAATTCTCCTATATTACAATGAAAATTTGTTTTACAGTTTGTGTAGTTTAGCACTTGCGTAGCTGTGTTCTCAGTCTGCATTCAGGTATTTCTTCTGACTTTTTATACACGTAACACTGCATACCTGGCACATCATCATCCTCTTCCTCAATGTCCTCTGCCTTTGGAGCCTTGCTATCGAGAGCTAAGATGAAATAGACAAATAAAAACAACACAGTTTAGTTGCAAATTAATACAAAGTTGCCCTGAATAATCACTGTTACCCTATGACGTAGCATTTCTTTAATTTATGAGATTGGTCTTTTGGCAATACCCGCCGTTCGTAAGGCAGGAGCTGTGACTCATATGCAGTGGCCTTTGGCGTCACCATGTTAGCACTCTCCACCATGAATTTAAATAATAAATGAGGGGAACATCTTTCAGAAGAATGATCTCCATCCCTCTAACAGAGTCCCAGAGACTTGGAGAATCAATACCAAGGAGCACTGAAGCTATAGTCACGGCACGTGGAGACACAGCTCGTCTCTGGAAACATTTCTCAGAGATTTGGGTCTATATTGACATGATATCTTGTCACAGGTGTTGGTTGCACGCCCATGATGTGAATATTCAGTTCCACCTCATCCCAAAGGTGCTCTACTGGGTTGAGATCTGGTGACCGTAGAGGCCATTTGAGTACACTGAACTCATTGTCATGTTCATGAAAAGTGCATTATGCTGCTCAAAGTAGCCATCACAAGATAGATACACTGGTCTTTAATTGATGCTCAGTTAGAACTCAGGGGCCCCAAAGTGTGCCAAGAAAATATCCCCCCACACCATTACACCACCACCGGCCTGAACCATTGATACAAGTCAGGATGGATCCATGCTTTCATGTTGTTTGCACCAATTTCTGAGCCTACCATCCAAATGTCACATCGGAAACTGAGACTCTTCAGACTAGACAACGTTTTTCCCATCTTTTACTGCCTGTATGAACTGTAGCCTGTTTCAGCTGAGAGGATTGGCAGCCAGGGCAGTCTTCTACTGCTGTAGCCCATCATGGTTCAACATGTGCATTCAGAGATGCTCTTCTACCAAACGGTTCTAACAGCTATTAGCTTGGAGCAGTCTGACCATTTTCCTCTGACCTCTGACCTCAACAAGGCATTTTCAACCTGATAACTGACAGTCATTGGATATTTTCTCTTTTTCAGACCATTCCTGTAAATCCTAGAAATTAATTTATTCCCAGTTGATCTGGAATACAGACTCAGTCTGGCAGTAACAACTATGCCACGCTCAGTCACTTAAATCACCTTTCTTCTTCATTCTGATGCTTGATTTCAGCAGAGCGTCTTGACCATGTCTACATGCCTAAATGAACTGACTTACTGCCAAGTAACTGGCTGATTAAATATCTGAGTAAAGGAGCAGTTGAACAAATATACCTAATAAACTGGCCAGTGAGTGCACATTTACACCAGCCCTTAGCTAATCTGCAAAACCTAATTTTTAAAATGATCTTCCAGAAGAAAATCTTAAGTATAAAATATTTTTCACAATTAACTAGCTCTTTTTTGAAACTGATAATATTTAAAATTTTCTGTTAATCTGTTATCAATATCCCAAAATGTGAGATGTGTCTAGAACCTGACTACAGTCTAACTGTAGCAAACTGAACTAATTGGTCATCCAGCAGTTTAGAAACACACAAACCTGCACATGCACTGCATGTTAAGACAAAAACAAGCCACAAGGTTATATAGCTCTCATTGGACCTCTGTGATGATAATATGGCTTTGACTGTTCCAAGAAGCACAGTGGTCAGGAACCACCTGACCACATAAATGATTCATAGAATCAGCCATTTACCAGGAAGAACTGGATAAACTGCACAATCCCAGGTGTACAAAGACGTAGAGATTTACCTAAGAAGACCGCCAGCTGTAAATGCTTTTGAATGAGGGTGTAAATGCTTTGCACATGACTTTGTCATTTCCACTTTGTCACTATGGGCTTGTGAGTGTACATTAATGGGAACATTTGCAATTTCATTCATTTAAATTTAAGCCTCCGAGACCATAAAATCTTTTTTAAAAAAAGAAAAATATACTTAAATATACTTAAAAAACATTATACTTTCTGAACCCACTGTAAGAAATACATAATGCATAGAAATGCATAATGTAAAGTAATGAAAGTAATAATCATCGTCATGCTTTTATGTGTGATGCCAAAGTCCGGAAGGGTTCCAAGTGGACCCACCTTGCCGAGGGAACTGTTCTGCAAGCTTGCGCAGGCTGCTGAGGCTGTCTGCTCCCAGCTGGCTGAGGATACCAGGCAGCATCTCTGTCAGCCTGTTTGCTCTCAGCGTGGCCCGTGATCGCAAAGGTGTTGGCAGATAGAGAGGCCTGAACTTTGGGGTTGTTGAAGTGAATCACCGTCCCGTCATCCTTGATCATGTTCACCTGAGGAGAAAAGATCACCCAAGAGCTCTCAAGTCCACGCACGCTGCTCATTGGTGCATCTGAAAAACTAAATAGCCATCTGCTCTACAGGACCACACATTAACCTTTATCAGTGTACCTCCTCAATTCCAGCAATATTGTTGACAGCAAACTTCTTTAGTGAACTCTGAAGCTTTTTGTCATCCGCTGTTGCAGTTCTGTGAACCACCTTCTTCTTCCTGCGTGCAGTGCCCTGAAATCACAGAACATAGACAATAAGATGCCAAACGGGTGTCCAAAACCTCAACGGTCAAGAGTTTCATGCACTTGTTTTGCAATGAGTAACAGAAGAAAAAAAAACCCCAGCAACACATGTCAGCACTAATAAGATTGGACAACTTCTGAAACCAGTTTTAAATTCACATCCATAATAAGGGCATAAGGGCAATGAGGGTGTCATTCACTTTATTATAAAGACAAAGATTTCAGTTTAGTTTGTTTTAGAAGTCAGAATGGGGAGGAGAATAAATCGCATACACCAACTCAATCCCAAGAATGCCATTAGAGACAAAACCAATAATGTATTAATCAGTTAGTTGATTGACAGAACATTAACTGGCAACTAATCTGTTCATGATTGAATCATTTGAGGACTAAAAGTTGAGCCTGATCAATATAAGACCATTACCAGCAACGATTTAAACCTGTAATATTCTTATTATATTGGCCCTTTGGTTTGAAAACTATGCAACATTAACACTCATAACACGGTTGAAGAGGTATTTCTCTATGGAAGCTTGTTCATGCCACTGAATTATTATTATTATTATTTTTTTGCCAGCTTCCTGACTGGGAGAGCTAAGTCAAAATTTCAAGTTATTACAGCAAAATTTCATCTACTGCATCTCAAAATTTCAAGTTATTTTCTCAGCGGTTTGAGTTAATAGCCTGAATTGCCCCCAGTGGCAGAAACAAGCTTCCATCTTTCTCCCATCTCATCTTTACTTTTTTAATTTTCACTTATCATCCATCATAAATGCCAATACTGACAGATTGGCCAATAGCTAATATTAGCTGACAACATCAGCCCACCGATAAATCAGTCAGGTTCTAATTAAAAGAAAACCTTCATGATTTCTAGTCATATTTTATGGTAATCATCTTGACACCAGCAAAAGGGTTCAGTGTCACCTGACTATAAGCTTCAGCCCTAACTATAAGCTTTATCAAAAAAGAAAGTTTTGAGTCTAAACTTAAAAGTAGAGTGTCTGTTTCCTGAATCCAAACTGGGAGCTGGTTCCACAGGACTGTGAAGCTGAAGGCTCTGCCTCCCATTCTACTTTTAGAAACTCTAAAGTTATGATGGGGCCTGATGAATCAAGACTTTGCATGTGAGAAATGAAGGGCCAAGAGAGTGAGGCAAGAAAATTGCTTTGATCTAGCTTTTTGATTGTTTAAGATTAGGAAAAGCAGTAAAACAAACAAACAAAAAATCCCATATTTGGGAACTTCAGATAATAGGCACCTGAAGCAATACTTAGTTCATTTTTCCCTTTTCTTTTTGATCACCCCATTGATTAATCATTGCTCATTTTCTTGCAGGCAACAGAATTAATTAAGAAGTTAATAAGGGCATTAGTTGCTAATTATAACCACTAGTTGTAGAACTACAATATGTCTTGTCTATTAAGTACTTGGTTACACTGTACCAACTGGACAATCACAAATATGTCAACAATCATAATCCATTCATGAGTACAACTCACCTTTCCTCCTATCCGCACCTGAGCTTGAAGTTTTGCCAGTTTTTCCTGGTTCATGTTCTCAACTATAAGAGAAAAAAATTAAGATACAGACAAAAAAAAAAAATTAAAACAAAACAAAAAAAAAAATTATATTAGCATGCTGCTGCTGCTGCCTCCCGTGTCATGTATGAACTGCAACGATATTAGCAAAACTACAGACTTTTGACAAAACAGAAAAAAAACAAACACATTATTATTATTATTAACAAGGTGAGTCAATAGAGATGTTAAAGGGACACGAAAATTAGATGTAGCTGATGCGACTATGACTGCAGCTGACAGCAACTTGACAGCAGACACTGTCTCACTCAGTTTGTGCATGTGTGTGCGTGTGTGTGCGTGACAGCTGCAGGGATGAAAACACAACACGGGGCCCAGCAGAGTGAACACACACCGTGTCGCTGCTCCGCTCGCCCCGGCAGTCGCGCTGCGTCCGCAAACCAACAACCACAAGGCCTGCAAACACCGCACCCAGCTCAAACAAGCCAACATCTACGAGAACAAACCTGCTCCAGTATCCACAGTCATGCGGCTTTGAAAGATGGAGGTGAGGAGGAAGAGATGACGTCACACACCATATGGATTTTTTCCCCCTTCTTCGTCTCCAACCAGCGGGAGGGATTTGGTGTCGTGCTGACACCTATAGGATGTCTTTTAAACTACACTAACAACACTAAACAAAAGCCTCATAAAACGAGCTGATTGGATTAGAGTGTGGGAAACTGACCCCATATATATGTATTCCCTCTTTATATTCAATTTTAATATTCTAGAAGATTTTATGGTAAAAAAAAAAAAAAGCACAATAAGGTCCAGTGATGTCTCAAACTGCTGATGGTAAATCATCAGTCACATATGGGCTGACAGAAGCTAATAAACTCAATGTGTGGCCACTAGTAGTCTGTGTGGGACATTCTGTCGAAATCCTGATCTACAAACACACACACACACACACACACACACACACACACACACACACACACACACACACACAATATGCAGGTTGCAGGGTGGCTTGGTGGTGCAGTGGTTCCTGGTTTAAACCCCATCTTGGGCCTATCTGTCTGAAGTTTTCATGTTCTTGCTGCCTAGCTTTCCTCCTGGTACTCTAGCTTCTTCCCACAGTCCAAAAGCATGCATGGTAACTGCTCATTCAAACCTGGCTATGAATGACAGGTAGATGAAAGTGTACAGAATATTCTGTGGTTAAATGTGGTTCATAGGCTAAAGGAGTTTGAGCGCTCAGTAAAGCTAGAAAGGTACTACAGTATGTAAATGCCAGTCCATTTCCATTTCTCCTTTTGAAAACTAGAGTCAATCAAATTTTGGGCCAGTATATGGGACAATGGGGCACCTGGTCACACACTGAGCTTGGAGGGGAATTGCCAGTAGACTTTTATAGTGCTCCATTATAATTAATCAGTGTTTTTTTTTTTAAAAACCAACTGTCATATTGATATAAATTAGGACACTCAAAGTAAAGATTATATCTCATATTCCTGTTATGTCAGTTTATGAGAATTAATACCTACATTTATTATGCAGTTTAAAAATTACTCATCACCCACAAAAAGCAGAAAAATCAATTCTGTTTGAAAACACATAATTTATTATTAGAACAAATCACTGATCTGTAGTTTATGATGACTCTAGCGCCATACTTCAGACTCCATGAGGCTAAAGCCCGGCAGGCTTTCTTCCTCAAAAGAAGTTTTGGGCAGAGAAAAACTCCCCATGAAGTCACATTATCTTGACTACAGCCCATTAGAATAAAACATTTTCACAATCTTCTCTTTAATGTTTATTGTTCGTTTTTCCATTTTATTGCACAGTTCAGGACAGACACATTGAAAAGTTTTGTGTGTGTGTGAAAAAATGTGGTATGATACAGAATCAATGGTGCAAAAGAAATTCACATTTACAGAGTAATAATGCACCTACCAGCAAACTACTGCTGCAACCAAAAGACCACTCTCTCAAAGCATCTGATTTCATTCATGATCACATGAATACAGCATTATATATGTGCATCGAAGAGTTCAAGACCTCACTGTGACCCTTCTTTTCAAGTTTTTGAAAGAAAATGCAATGCACACCTGAACCATAATTTTTTTAAATCTATCTATCTATCTATCTATCTATCTATCTATCTATCTATCTATCTATCTATCTATCTATCTATCTATCTATCTATCTAATTTTTCGATACAAAAGACTTGTACCAGGTAATACAGTCCTATGAAAAAGAAAGATTTCGCAGGACTCTATACAGTCCTTTGAAAATGGGTAAGCAGAACCCAGGTGCTGCTAGATGCCAGTGTTGCCAGGAAGAAGCCTCTTCTCTCAAAAAAGAGCATGGCAACAGCATTGCTTAGGTTTGCAAATTTATATCTGAACAAACCACATGACATCTGGAACAGACAAGACCAATGTGGAGACGTTCAGCTATCTATCTATCTATCTATCTATCTTACATTTTTTATGCACACTCTGTTGTGTTCAGTTCCACTTAGAATCCAGAGAAATACTAAGATATCATGCATATCTATGTAAGCCAAATGATTATATCATTATATTGGAATCCTTATCATATTAACAGTTCACATGTAAGGTCAAAGGAGACTCAAACACAGTCAATAAATATTAGTGCAAAGCTACAGGCTGGAGCTGCATGTGGAACAAAGACAGAATGAATAAAACATCTACAGCTTAACAGTGACTGTTATTTATTCTGAACCTTGTGACAGTTTTAGACAGATTTTGTTTAGTTCCACTGATGCAGAAAGCAGAGTCAAAGGTTTAGAGCAAACAGTCAATCCCACAATACACAACAATACTGACAATTTATGGTGATCATTTTGCAAATGTTACAAGAAAATGGTGTAGTTTGTATAATTGTGTGGTTGGTAGTTTTTCTGTCAGTGTGTCTGTAAGATTACATTGAAACTATCAAACCAGAATTTCATAAAACCCTGCAAAGAGGAAGACCACATGCAAAGGAAGAATCCAATGAATTTTTGTTTTCGATCTGGATCAATTTAAAATTGGAAAACGGACAGCGGCCTTGTTCAAGAATGAGCGCTCTGAGTGTCCTTTCAGTATTCCAAAAGACTTTATTTCCTTTTGTTTTTCAGTACCTTGGAGTTCTCAAATTAAAGACTCAGGACAGGGCTCAGGTGATTGATTTGATGGTAACATCACACGCAGGTAGTTTACTGAGGCAGCGGCAGTCAGGCGGGTCACCACTGGAGCTGCTGGTCTCCACTGAGCTGTGGAGCATACTGCGCTGCCACCGCTGCAGGGTGTTAAATTTTGAGCCGCAACAGCCCTGAAGCAACATGAAGATTTTCTTCAGGACAGCCTTCCTCAGCAGGATGTAGACCCATGGGTCCAGGATCTGGTTCCACGTAGCCATACGTATAGTCAGCAGACTAAAAGATGGAGACTCGTCCGTGGCTCTAGTACTCAGAATGGTGACGTGGATCTAGTGGAGTGGTCACAGAGTGATGGGAGATGACAGAAGAACAATTATTCTGAATATTTAATAAATGTTTTAAAAGAAAGCGATTTTAGATTGGTTCTGTTTGCAAACAAAGAATAGAAGGGAATTAAAGCATTTCCTTTCAGGTTTTTTCTTTAAATATATAAATAAATGCAACTCAACACCATAATTATTTGAAAGAGTCTTGAAAGCAGCTGCTGCATTTTCCAGCTTGTCTCTTGAAGATGGATGGTATCTATTGCTTGGCATCACACGTCCATAAGCAACCCATTCACGGTTTTCCCACAAATGCACAATGAATTAACATCAGACTTCTTTTACATGGTGATCACGAGCTGAGGAAAGAGCAGTGATGAAAGTGGAGACAAACTTGTTCATATTAACCCCTTCAAAATGAAAAGACAAACATAGCTCGCTTGAAACGCCACACACGCGCTCGTGTTTGTTGTTACTGGAAGCTTGTGTTCAGTAAGCAAGATCTGTTTTCTCACTTTCTGCCTCCATTCCTCTTGGTGATAAAAGCTATTATCGCTGCTTATTTTTTTCATCACCTCTGTTTTTTTCTCTTTCTCCATTGCAATGCCGCTGCTCTTATCCAGTGATGTGCCTTCATCCCCTTTTGTTGCATCCCTCCTCTACCCCATCTCCCCATCATTCCGGTTGTTAAGGGCCTCTCAACCAAAATCATCCATCAACTATTGCACTCTGCTCCATCACCTCTAGTTTATAGGGGTCTCGTCACTATCCACCACCTTCGTTTGGGAGTCTGCTCTATGATGACCCTTCTCACCAGCCAAAATGTTTCAGTCTTCATGCTCTCTCTCTGTGTGTGTGTGTGTGTGTGTGTGTGTGTGTGTGTGTGCATGTGTGACGTGGTTTGTTGTTCAGATCTTCAGTGTTGGGTTTGATAAGAGTTGCAATATATTTTTTAAAAAGTTCTCTGTCTCCATACAGATAATAGTGATATTGTTTATTAGCATTTTGAACTTAAAAATGTACTTACATTACATGCACTTGTTTTAAAGTTAGTATACTAAAGTCATGTGACTTAGTCTTGTTGAGTGACTATAGTACAGTACTGTGAGTTACAGTTTTAGAGTTGCAACAGCTTGATTTAATTTGATTGCACTGAGAAACAACAAGTGCTCACTCCTTTAAAAAAAAGTACAGCATACTGAAACAACACATTCTTTCTAAACTTAAATACTTCAGAGTTTGTGTGAACTAAATTATTTTTACATTTTCTTAAAGTAAATGATTTCCTATTTAAGCAAACAAAGTCTGAATTTACAGTGACCTTACAGACCTTTGGAAAAATTAGGATTTATTTCTAAAGTGCCTCTAAATCCATCATATTTGGTGTAAACATACACAGCAATACATAATTCTGAAAAACAGAAAAACAACCTTTTCTTTTGTTCACTAATGTGTCTTCATACTGATGCCAACCTGCCTGTTCTTCGTCCCATTTTACTGTCACTACTACTGTCACTTTGCACTCACTGTTGTTCAGAATCCATCTTGGATATGTTAACAAGTAGCTGATACAGTTGAAAGATCAGAAAAGTAATGGTATGTACTAACATAGCTGTTTCTAACTCTCACATAGCTGTTAAAGGTGTGCTGAAAAGGTCTTACCAGTAATGGGCCCCAGCATACGCAGGACACCAGCATGATAGCCAGAAGCTGGCAGATCATCTCTATGTGATAAGGTGTGCTTCTGCAGTGATGCTTGCGGCGCATTTTGGCCTGTATTAGAACACAGCTTGTTAGCGTGTTGCAGACAATGGAAAGCAGTAGCGCCAGTAGCCCCAGCAATGAAAAGAACAGCGGCAGGAGCAGATCCAGCCAGTCTTTGGTCTCCTCTATATGGAAAAAGCACCAGCTCCTGGAGCTTTGAACCTTGTAGGGCCTCAACAGCATTACAGGCAGCACAGCAACCAAGGCAGCAACCAGCCAGGTGAGCCCAAGCAGCCTTTTCATGTGGTGTGGAGTCAACACTGTGGAGTGGAAGATAGGCCTGGTGACTCCAATACAGCGCTCCACAGCCATGGCACTTCCCAGGAACAAGGGGCTCAAGCCAAAGAACACCATACATGCCCCAAAGATGCTGCATATGATTTGATAAGGATCAAAAGTCTCCCATTTCTTTTTGGAGCTATAGACAAAAATCACCAGGGATCCGTTAATGAGGTGACCCAGCAGATCTGTGATCACCAGGCTGCTGGCAAACAGCAGGAAGGAGGCCCTGGACTTGATACGGATACCGCTGTAGGATTTAAGTAGGATGAACAGAGCAAGACTGTTGGAGAAAATGCCAACAGTCATAGAGATTACAGATGCAGTGATAGACAGTTCCTTCTGGAAACAGGTGTTATTGGTGGGTCTGACCTCTGACCTGCAGCCGGACTCTGAGCTCCCATTAGCTGACATGGCTGGAATTAAGTCTGAAAGAGAAGGTAAATACAAAATGTTTGTGTGATTCAGTTTGATCAAAATGCAGATTTGGATGAAATCTACTGATGAGATTGACTTGGAAAGAGGTCGATTTGTTCAAGTTTAAATCAATCAAAATAAAACCTTATTTTTACTATAAAGCACCCACACTATTCAAAAACAAAGCCCATACATACAGTTTGGGGCTTTTCTTCAGGTAAACAACTTTTGCGATGGCTTTTGCAGTAATGACAGATATTTTCATCCATCCATCCATTTTCTTCCGCTTATCCAATTCAAGTTCGAATATTTCCCACATTGCCAACAGGATAAAGCAGCTCACATCGCACCAGAGTGCAGCGGACGCTACTCTCCTCAAAGTGATGCTTCGTCTTAGTATCGAAAACGCCCCCGTTTTGTTAACTACAATAAACAATTCCTTACCTCAGATTTTGTCTTCCCTTGGGTAACTCGCCATAAGTTAAAAGTCCCCTCGCTCTTTGTCTTCTAAGAAAAGAAAAAAAAAAGAAAGAGAGAGACGTCAGCGCGGCAGTTTATGCCATTAAGCGTCCCGCCGCTCCTCAATTTTCCAGACCCTGTTCCGTCTGCGTACAGCAGGTGCCAAGTCTCTGTGAGAGCGCACAGACGAGCTGTGAGCTCAGACGTACCCCAAGAGGCTGTCCACCTAAGACAGAATCTGCTTTCGTCTGCTTTTATATGCGTCAAACCTCTGGGTGAGAATTGCACCGACTGATAAATTGTTGCCAAACTAAGATGACATAATTATTGTAATGAATTATTGTAATTGTCCATGAACGAAAGCATGACTCTCCACGTGTGAGCAAATTCATCGAAAACTTTTACGTTCGTCTCTATACCACTCTATGTATTTAGTCCTCACGCCCCCCATTTAGTCCCTTTGCTTATATATAAACTATATATATACGCAGTTATATATAAACTCTATATAGTCAGTCGCCTCTGATCACGTTTTCTTAACGAATTATTAATAATCACTTAAATTGAGTATTCGAAGACAAACGTCCCATAAAGATGAACCAAAACGTTACCAGGCTGCCAGCGTCTCCTAAGACCAAGACTGTCTGGTGGCTTGGACTGGACCAGGCGTTAGGCTCTTCAGCGTCCTTTTATTTGCGGCACTCCAGATTATTAGTAAACCCCCCCTTTTCCCCTCATGGCAAGAATGCAGCCGGACATTAAGTCATTTTTGTTCAATTGCCATCGGGCGTCTCGCTTTCCATGGAGGTCTGCTCAAGAAAGAAGGCATGACCTTAAAAATGTGAACAAACTAAAGGCCGGTGAACTGAATACAATAAAAATCACTTAATAAATGGATGAGGAAAGGTCAGTGACCTTATAAGTGAATGCATGTTTTCATCAACAACCTATTTTACATTTTATTCAGTAATTTTAAAAGTAATTTAAAGGACATGTTGTGCTTGACATTATCTTTTTTAAAAAAAATATTTTTTAAAGAAGTACTAAACCAAATGATTATTGCACCCTTAACATTACTGTACTTGATGGAGACAGTGGGTAGTTCGATTGAAATTGATTCACTGTTCAGAGCCAAAAAAAGCAAATGTCATCTTATCATCACTGAACTCATTTTTCCTCTTACTGGTGCCCACATCTCATCATAACTGCACTGCTGATGGTTGGACCAGAGATTTCTTTGTATTGGATGACAAGCAGCATGTGTAGATTTGAGCCAATCAGACATAAGAAGAGGGTTACAGAGGTGTCTTAAGATTACTTCTTTCTAACTCCCAGATTTTCCACTTTTATACATCTAGTCTTCAGTCCCTTCTTGGTTTTAGGGGCATCACTTGATCCAGTTTATGAGATTTCCTTCAGGTACCCCTGAAGTCACAAAATAACTTAAATGACGTTTTTTCCCTCACATATATGCAGCAATTAGCTAAACTTATTTTGATATGTAAAATCTGCGCTGTTACCCATTTAAATGCACTGCAGACAGCAAATACACTAATTTAAAGCTAAAACCGCAGCTGTTTTATGGTTTATTAAAAGCTGACATATTTGGAGATTGTTAGTTCAGCAGAAATTAGGCATTTATATTCTTCCATGAGTACCGCTGACTTCCACCTCTTCAGTCTTTCTCAGATACTGCCTCTTCTCCTGACTCGGTGTGGTTAGTCCCCAGTTTGTCACCACTTTACCTAATCCATATCTGTCCCTAATTGTATGTGGGTAAGGTTTTGTTTGTCTGCAACTTCTAATCCTGGAGATTCTCACTTTTGACAAAATACAACAATCTGTTAGGAGCAATTGTTCACACACACTTCAGCACATGGTTATAGCACTGGCCTGGCCAAGAAGGAAGCCTACCAACCAGATGGAATATGTCTCAGTGCTGTTTTGTCTGAGCAGGGAGCAAAGTTTGATCTCTTTAATCTTCTGTGATTTATCTCACGAGGGAGTACAAATTGCTTTCATACTCCACATGCTCCACACTTACTCGCTCAAAAAAAGGAGCAAAGGTTTCTAACAGGAAATCTTTGCTGGATGGGGACAGTAGCAGAAGAAGAAAATAGTTGCACACATATTGCAGAAAAAAAAAGTTTCCCAAGGTTTCCAAGGGAATGCATTTAGAGATCCTTGAAGCTTGATTGATACTATCTCCTCGTATCAGCCTGGTGCCTGAAGCAGCCTAATGAAACAATTACTAAGTATCATCTATGATTCCAGCCAGATGAGTCAGTTATTCCTCATCCTGGACCCACATTACAATTAGGAAACATTTGAATGGATTTCAATTTTACTCCATGCAATGAGACTGATATACTGCAGATAATCAGTCACTGTTTTCAACTAACTTAACTTGCTTTTTGCTTGGTTTGCTTGTCAAAGTCACAGAAAGGTTTTGCCAATCCACAAAGTGAACTGATAATCACTATTACCTCAGCTACACAAATGTCATAGGTCCTTGATCAAAGCCCAACCTTATTCAATTTATAGTAGTAGCTTCAAGTATTAACAAGAGCATCGCTCATAGTTTCAAATGTCTTTTGTGGTCTTTTTCAGTGTTTGTGCAAAGGAGCTTCACATTTTTAGAGCTGAGATTGATGAAACTTTCCTATTGATTCCTGCCCTGTTGATAAAAAAAATTTAAACCATGAAGCAAATAAAAGATTAAAATGCTGTGGAGTTTCTTTCAGTAGTAACGATGCATATATTTACTAGAACAAACAATCAGTTATCAAACAAACATACCCACTCCTAATATCAGATGTCTGTTCACTGTATCATATTTTTGTGAAATTATATTTTCATAAAATAAAAGAAGCACAGTCTGAACAATGCAAATACAGGTGGGAGATGATCCAGCAGCTTCACTAGCTTCATGTGATAATAGAGCTTTCAGTAACCACAAGAAAAGATGAAGGAATGGAAGAAAAAGCACTTTTCTTTTCCATTTACACTGATTTTTTCCCTGTATTTCTGTGAGTCTGTATTTACTGCTGTCTGTCCTCACTGTGAAAACAGGATGTCTTGTCATCTTGAAGTGGTAATGAAACCTTTCTCTATGTTTCTTATGGGGCCTAATGGTCACTAATTATCCGAAAAGGTGACTCCTGATGCAATCATCTGAGGTGACATTGCACCTTCAGGTGTGGTGTCGACAAGCAGCAGAACCAGCACAAGCACAGGCATGGGAGTATAGTCACATTCTTTTGTTGGGTGTATCTAATGGGGCTGTTCTAATAGACAGACTGACTCAGCAGGGTTCAGATGGAACTGTGAGCAGATGGGGCAAAATGGGAAAATAACCCTTAATGTAGGCTTTCTGCCAACTGCACTGTTACTTTTTCTTCACATCTCCATCTTCTCAGAAAAACACTTCAGAGCTAAGATTCACAGGTAACGTACTTTCTGTTCTTGCTCGTCTTCTCTCTGCCATCATTACTTTTCTCCATTTGTCACTCGGTCTCTGCAACCCTGCCCAGAAAATGTCCTTGAGTTTGAAATTGTTAATTCAGCAGGGTTGGTGCAAAGTGGGAGAAGTAGCAAAATGTGTTGAAAATGGCAGCACTGGCCAAGCTGCTCAAAATCCTCAGCAGTTTGGACACAGGTTGGGTGATGGCCAAATGTCTCACATTAACCTCATTTTCAGATACAATATAAATTTGATCATGCAAGTACTCAACACTTGAGGGAGAAGTGGATTATCTGATAATAACAACAGCTTGCCGCTGTCAGTTCCTGGCTCACCTTCCAGATCCAAATTGTAATTTTGTGTGTGATGTAGTCGTAGACCCTCTTCCCTGACCTTGGATAAAAACTGCAGCTGAGAAGCAAGGCATAACTGCAGGGGTGTAACTTATGTGATTGAGGTAAGAAGGGATTTGCAGTCTCATTTGCTGTTATTGCAGTAAATCTAAGAGAAAACATAACTGACTGATTCTGATCCACTAAAAAAATAACTGTTTGCAACTATGTCTCATGTCACTTTTTTCTCTTTGATGTTTTGTTAACAGAGTTTTACTTATTCTTATTGTCATTCCTGCTCTATTTTTGAAAGTAACAAATAAATGATTAATAAAGCTTCCATTATTGTGCCATGTGAATAAACAAGCACAGCTATCTGGCTCTGAGGACTCACAAATGTATGAATCTTTACAAAACTGTGTGCTGCAGGTATTAAATTAACTCAGAGGAAAGACTTCTACAAACAGCTTGAAGCAATGAACAACACCAGCTCCTTGTAATATTTTGTAAGTTGTCAGACCTGGAATACATTCTCTTGAGTCTCATAAAGCTAATAACTTAGACAAGTCTTTGCGATCTCCTCCACCATATTAAACAAGTGCAGTTTCATCTTTTGTTATGTTTCTGATGCTCAAATGAAAAACCTGACACTCAGATTTTGTTGAACTCTGTATCAGTTTTAATCAATGAGAAAGTTGAGGCTTCTTTTCATTTTGCATGAGTTTTTGTATTTTCTTTTCTTTATGCAGGCAATATTACACACATTCTGTTATGAAGTGGGAATACTCTTGGTATCATATTACGATAGTAGACAGTGTTAGAGCAGCCAGCTCTAATATCCTCCAGCCACTGCAGATTTTTTTATGTGTTCTGTCACTTTTTCTCTGCCTTGACTCATTGGAATAGCTCCCTGTCTGTTTCACAACCTCCTATTTCATAATGTGAATAACGAGAATAAAGAAACAGATAAAAAAGTAGCTGCTGCTGTTTGTCGTTGAGCACCCACCATGTAGAGTAGCAGGAAAGATTAAAGATTCTATTATTTACAGATATGTACCTTAACCTGATTTTAGCATGATCCAAAGGCACCCGAGGCTGTTGTTGTTAACCCAGGCCCCCACCAATCTGGTGTAGAAATCTCATACTTGATATTTTACATGTTCTTTCATCATCTGCAGTAGGTAATATCATCCAAAGATTCTGAGAATCAGGAGAAATCTCTGCGTGCACGGGGCAAGGGACAAGGCTAAATACCAATATTGGATGCTGGTCATTTTTGGGCCCTCTGGCAGTACTACATTAAAAACAGGCATGATTCTGTCATGGAAATCATTGCAAGGGCTCAGGAACACTTCCAGAAATCATTGTGCACACAGTTCATTATCCATTCCATCCATCTATCTACCTATAGTCTATACTGAAGCTTTTTTTTTTTGTATCCCAGAATACCATGAAATACTGACATATTCATAATGACTTTGCATAAGAGCCAATACCAATATTCTCTTTGTTGTTGGGGTAACACAATTTGCTTGCCAACAAAGAAACTTTAACTTAGCATTGCAGTACATTGCACCTGCGTGGAGTTTATTTTGTGACATTTTCTTTTTAATACAGAGAGAATTGACTCAGTTTTTACATAATGTAGGGAGAGCCTGTTGTCAATTAGCCATTCTCAGATTGATTTCATTTCTTATGAAAGCCTGTGCTGGATAACCTCAACACTTTAATCTGCCACAATAAGGGCCGTGTCATCCACATATATAAGACACTTAGACGACACAGTTGAGGCAATATCGTTTATGTAAACTAAAAATAACAGTGGAACAACAATAGATATATTTGCTGGTTCAGATGGAGTGTTTCCTAATTTGACATATTTCTGTCTATTCTGCAAATATGAAGCAAACCAGTCTAATGCTGATTTATAAAACCTTTACTGTAGCTTCAAGTTTCATAAGTAAAATACCATGATCCACTGTATCAAAAGCTTTCCAGAAATCTAACAAAATCATCCCTATATAATTACCTTTATTTTGCTCCCTTCTTATCTAATCCATCAGATGAACCAAGCAATCCTCAGTTGAGTACAGTTTAAGCACCACCTTCTCAAATAATTTGGAAATAACAGAAAGATTGACACAGATCTATAGTTATCAGGATCCATTTTACAATTTTTCTTATGTAGTGGAATAACCCTTGCCATTTTTAAATCATGTGGACTTTGACCTAAAGAAACAGATAGATTTAGAATGTAGCCAAGGGGTTCTGAGATTATCTTAGCACTATCTTTAACAAATTTAGGTGATAACTGATCCAAACCAGTAGCCTTACTTAAATTCAAATGTGACAAAATCTTACATATATCCTCCGTAGACACCTGAGAAAGACAACAACCATCCACCACACTATTACAAAATTGTTGAAAATGTCTTCTGCCATATTTATTAGTGCTCCATATTTTTAGTTACTATCCCAATGTGTCTCAAAATATTCCACAACTTTTTGGGTTCAGCACAATGGTCAGTAATTGCCGAATTGATATAATCAGACTTTGCTGCTTTTTTCTTGTGCTGAACAGCATTACGTGATACAATATATGGTTTGTAAAGTTCATAGTTTGAAGTCTTTCTATTCTTTCACTGGACTTACTATTAAAATCAACATTACAATCCCACATAATAACACATTCAAACTTATCCAAGGTGACGGCATTCAAACATGAACATTCAAGTTCAACAAAAAAAGTTACTTTTGTGATTTGGCCTCTACCTCACGCCAAGCAGAACCAGTTTAGTCTTTAGTAAACCTAACTCCTGCCGGACTGGTTCAAGACTATCATCAATATCTGCTCTTTGATTAAAAAGCAACATCTTTATGCACATAGACACAAACTCCTCCACCTTACCAATGTTGGTCCTTTTGTACACATAGGTATCCAGGAATCTCAATCTCCGAATACACTATAGAAACATCCAGCCATGATTCTGTAATCCCGATGATACTGGGAGAATTTCTAGCTGCTAGCTCCCGAATTTCATCAGTTTTTAGCAGCAGGCTACGTACATTCAGATGAATCGAGGTAAGTTCTTTCGTCTTGAGGTGACAAATAAGTAATTCTATCCACTTCACAAACACGACTAATGTCTCTTTAGCCACATCGATTGCATAATGAGCTCTTGTAAGTTTTGGATTTACTGGCAAATGTCTAGCAAAAAATCCCAACTGTGGAAACACTTGTTTTAAGACCTGAGATTTTAGAGGTCTTTTTAATATACTTTTCTAAATCATTGTTCAATATAATATCATGTACAGCTACACTCACTGGCCACTTTTTTAAGTACTTTATTGGGTACTGGATTGAACCCACTTTTGTCTTAAGAACTACTTTAATCCTGCAAGGTGCCAGACATTCCTCTGTGATTTTGGTCCACACTGACATGATAGCATCACGCAGCTTCTGCAGATTTGTCAGCTGTACATCCATGATGCAAATGTCCTGTTCTAACCACATCCCCAAGCTACTCTGTTGCACTGAGATCTGGTGACTGTGGAAGCCATTTGGGTACCCTAAACTCACTGTCACATTTAAAAAAGTTTGAGATTATATGAGTTGCGTGACATGGTGTGTTATCCCGCTGGAAGCAGACATCAGAAGATGGGTTCACTGTGGTCTTACAGAGATGGGCACGGTCAGCAACAATACTCAGGTAGGCCATGGTGTTTTAACAGCTGTATCTCTAGCTGTTGTATCCCATCTGCTTCAAGGCTGGCCATGTTGTAGATTCAGAAATGGTCTTGAACATATCTTGGTTGTAACAAGTAGTTATTTGAGTCACTGTTGGCTTCTTATCAGTTCAGAGCAGTCTGGCCATTCTTCTCTGACCTCTGGCTTCAGTAAGGTATTTTCACCCAGAGAACTGCACCTCATTGGATTATTTTCTCTTTTATGGACCATACTCTGTAAACTCTAGAGACAGTTGTGCAGGGAAATCCCAGCAGATCAGCAGTTTCTGAAATACTCAGATCAGCCCGTCTGGCACCAACAACCATGCCATGTTCAAAATCACTTAAATCTTCTTCCCCATTCTGATGCTCAGAACGCATCTAAAATATACAGCCGTTTCTCATCTGCTTTCAAAGATAGTCATCTTTTTTGATGTGGTTTCATTTATATGTTTCCAAACACGTCCCAATAAACCTCTGCAGCTCTATGTAATCTATAGTACAGATATGGTACAAATACTAGAAATGCTGATAACAGGTGAGGCCACCAGATGTCAGTGTAGACTCAGGGGATACTGTCTTGAATTGAAATTACCATTCAAATGTTTAGTACAAACACTTGTTTTAATATTTTCTGAAAATATATTTTACAAAAGCTTTTAGAAATCCTGAGACTTAAAGATGTGCTATGAATGTGAGGAAACAAAATCAAGAATTCTTATATCTAAACTGTCACAGCTCAATATGGGATGATGGTATTTTGCAGACTTGCTGATAAAACTCAGCTATCATGAACAGGGCAGATATGTCACTATCCAGTTTCAGACACTGTGCTTCCACAGAGTATATGTTATATGTGCCATAATAGGAACTACTCCCGAAGAGATGAAATTGTGGGTTTATCCTCCTGCTGCTTCAATTACTCTTACAGAGACCTCACAGCCAAGCACAGAGCGAGCACAGACTAGACTGGCACACCGGTAATGGAAATTATGAATTTGGGGATTTGTTGGCTGTCTTGCACTGTTTCTCGTAGCAGCTAAAATCAAAGATAACTAAAAGTAAAAAAATACCTGAATATGCATGCCAGTGTGCCAATTAATATAAGTAGTATTGTGATATATTTTATTGTATTAAATAGTTTGATTCATTGCAACACAATAATTCATTTACCAGTCTTGTGCTGCTGTTCAGTGTGAAATAGATTTTTCACTGATGACGATGATGATAATTATTATAAGAATTGGAAAATGTAAACATAAGCACCTTTTAACTGTTCTTGCTAAGAGGTTATGAAGGGTCTGAATGCAGAGCAGTTTAATGGAGTAGTTACATGCTTTGTAATCTAATGTGACACCACATAAGTTGCATATTAAAGAAGATCACTGTTTAAGATTATGTGCCTGTTTTTTTTTGGGGGGGGGCAGGGATTAGAGATAACAAAAAACAGCCAGCAACGAATTAAATAAATGCATTTTACAAACTAGTATTGTTAGTGAGCATCTTTTACTAACAGAGATAACCGTGGTAACAGTCTTTTTGCCTTACTCGTAATATATTTGCAAAATGTCAACTAATTTAATGAAGCATTATTATATTTAAATGCTTTTTAAAATGCATTTGGCATCCAAAATACTTTGTTTTTGTTTTGTTTTTTTCCCCTATAATTGCCTGCATTCCCACTCTGATGTCTGCATTCCCACTCTGATGCAATCCTTATTTTCTCTGAATGGTTCCAAAGTTAATGGAAATGATTATGTGGCCTCAAGCAGGTATTTAAGATAGCAATGGCGGGCTCATCTGCAGCCAACTTGTCCTTTCAGGCCTTTAAATTCTAACCTTTCTATCTGAAGAGCCAGTAATTGGTGCGCAGTGCATACTCTGCAGATCTAAGGAGCACTGAGTCCACTTAGCATGACACCCCAGCACTGCATGGGCTTTTCTCAGAGCACCTGAGAGCCTTACAACATTAAGATTCCACCTGAGTGCTGGCCCTTCTGGTAAAATGTGAATGAACACAGAAACAGGCAGCACTCTGTCTTTTTTTGCAGCTTGCCTCAGCGGGATGAAACACCTTGAATTCTGCAGCAGTCATGCTGCTCCCCCTAACCCTGGAGATATGGTTGGATAGGCCAATATAATGCCCAGCTAGAGTCCAGCTCCTCTCTGTATGCTGAACAGGAAGAGACAGAAGCCTGTGGGTCAAGACAGAAGAGGCTGCTCAGGACACTTCGATGTAATCATTTTTATCTGTGGTATAGTAGCTGACTTGCCTGGCAGTCATTGAAAAAGCCTTCAAGGGCTTGTTCTGACATTTGGATTTAATCGCAGAACAAATCGTGGCCTAGAGTATCAGACACATGGGCTGGCAGGGCTTTCTTGAGGGGCAATCTGTTACAGAGAGCTAGAGAGCAAAATGAGACCTAATTAACATGCCGCTATAATCTGGACTGTGTCTAAATATGATTTCCACTGGGGGGGTATTATATTTACACATGATGTACTGTGCCATGTTTGTGACATGAATTTTATTTCCATCACATTTAATGAATTTTGCCAAATACTGGCAAAATGTAAATGGTTTTCTTAAAGGATTATGGAAACACAAACATCAAGAGTCTAAATGATCCAACCCAGTAATGTATAAATCCAGTCCAACCATGCATTGTTACTTGGTCAGTCCTCTGCTTTCATACAGGCTGCGCCTACCAGATAAACTCCGATGAAATTTGCTACAGACATTTATATCCCGAGAGGATACACTTTTACATCCACCATAAAGCTGAAATTTTTGCTTGTGAGTGAAATGTCTCACGAAATGCAATCACTTTAGTTAAAAATCATAAAGCTCGGTTTATCATTCATGCAAATGACATTTGATAGCCCCTTCTTTTTCACCATGTGAATGAACCTGTGTACTCAAAACAGCAGGTTTAAGCATGGTATTTCACAGTTTCAGATACGCGGTGAGTCTGAAAATGTAATTTTTGCTTACAGAAAACTAAAGAAATATCATCCAAATATCCACATTCTGTTCTACTGCACTATCCTAAATTGTACCAGTTATCAGCGCATTACTCAAGGCATGACTTTAGTGTCATACTGTGGAGTTTTTATTCCATTTTAATTGACAGAAATAGATTAGCCATACTCCCATTATTTTTTACAGTGTTTACACTGTTTTCTTTTTGCCTGTCACCTCTCTGACAACTCAAGTATTACTAAAGCAGCTCAATTTTGTGTATAAAAAAAAAAAAAATGAGAGAAAAAAAAGCACGCTTGAGACAACCTTCATGGCTTTGATTCCAGTATGAAATTCATCCTTTTAGAGTTACACTTCCAAAACATTGTTGAGGCTTTGTGCTGCTGTTATGCAATGATCCCATTCTGCCAAGCTGCTTAGACAGTCGGCTAACAGCCACAAGCAGCTTGCTCTGTCCTACTGCTGTCTCATATATTCATATTGGCCAGAGAGGGAATCTGAATGCTGGAAACTGTCCAGACACATATTTCCCGTTTCTGGGGATCGTCTCTGGGGTGCGTCTCAGGATCCAGCTGGAACTGGAGTGTACGAGCTGTTCATGCTGGTGACGATGGGAGAGGGCTTCCAGTCTGGCTGGTAAAAGTGGACGTTATGGGTTCGAGCCCAGTTTGCAAACACCGTCTTCTCTGTGATGAAGCGGTGGTGGCTTCCTCGACGATTTCTCTCATGGGAAAGATACATGGAACACTCGCTAGGCCCCGAGGGCTCATAGTAATGATATGGTACAGTAGGATGGGAGGAGGATCTACACAGGAGAGAAGAGAGAGGAGTAAGCCATGAAAAGGCATGAAAGTCAATGTGCACAGGAGGGATGTCGAAATAGTGTGTAATTATGAGATGCAGGGTTGGGGAGGGGGAAAGAAACAAGTCAGAGAGGAGAATAAAGAGAGGCAGGAACAAAGAAGAAGAGAAAGATCAGAAGAATCTGCACTCACAGATGTGTTCATTATACACTTTGCTATTCCTCTGACACTCACAGTTACACGAAGCTCAGTGGAAGAGCTTTCTGTGACATGTGAGAGCGCCAAAATGCTATTTGTGTTCTTGTAGCCTAAGGTCCCCAAAACATTATCAATGTTGTCATGCTACATAGACATATTAAACAGCTGCACTGTATATTATCAGTTGTGCTATTTCCATTGTAAAATGTTAATATATTGTCAACTTTGCTGTCCCTCACTGGACTGCATGGTCATAACAGACACAAAAAGTTGCCACTGCAGGGAGTAAATGCTATATTGCCATTTCAAGTTGGAAGACATCATTAAAGATGCACTAGACAAGACTTTATGTGGAAACACCAGCGGTGTCAGCACGCAGTAAATCACAGAGTGAAGCTGCAGCAGAAGACAGAAGAAGCATTCCATTTCCTTCATGCACTATTTGGCCCACTGGCTCAAACAGGAAGTGACAAACTGAACCCGCCGTGCAGATAAAGCATCTTGATATGTATTTTAACAGACAAAAGTAGAAAATGAAATTCACAAACCTGTGAATAAGGGTTAAAAATATGAAATCACTTTAATTGTCTGGTTTGCATAATTAATCACTTGCACATGTGGCATGTTATTTATTTTGGTATTTTTAAATTCAGTGGATTGGCTTATAAAATTTAATTATGTCTTGATTTCTGCTGCATTTTGCAGCTCTGAACCCACTGCACACATCATACAAAGCTAGTTAGTTGGTGCTAAACATAGTGGAAATTTTAAAAGCTAAAATAATTGAATATTTCTCTTGGGAGTTTTAAAACAGAGACAAAGAGAAAGTCTGTACTTGACTTACCATCACCCAACATCTCCAAACTGCACCTCCCACAAAGCTAATTTAGCCAAACTGATGCTGAAGTTCACGTGTTCACATGATTAAACAGCTGATCTAAATATTTATCTCGTGCTTTTGGTACTAAAAACACATACACTGTAATATTGTAGGGTCTTTGAGTTTGACCCTTGTGGTTTATCAATAAATATATCCTAACTTTTACATGCATGCCATATTTATCTTCCAGCAGTTACTGACAGCAAATTTAAAATCAAAGCAAAGTAACTAAATATTTAGATTAGAAAAAAAGAATGTGCAGAACTCTACCGGCAGAAATCAGGAGGCACCATGCCATAGACGTTGATCCTATCACAAAGCTCCAGGGTAATGGCCATAGTAAACCAGCCGGTGCTCAACCACGAGTTGGAACTCTTCCTGGAAGAAAAGAGAAGATTTTTAGAAAATACACTGTGAGCACTGGCTTCTTACTGAGTGTTCAGAAAAGGATGTAAGGATGTGGAACCTTATTTTTAGATTTCACCCGACCTCCAGTTGCTTAAGAGGAAACACTGCAGCTGACTGTGTGACAGTTGATAAGTGGACTGTTCAAAAAAGGCATAATGTTTTCTATGGGTTGTTCAGAACAGAAAAGAAAATATCAATTAAAAGAAAACAATTGGTTCTGACCATTGTTACATGAAAGCAGAAGTGACTGGATTACCATTCAAATGCAACATCTGTTTTTTTTCCTCATTCTGTTGGCTTATTATTCACATGCAAATGAGTTTAGATGAATAGCTGGATTCAGTGAGGTGTCTTTGTCTGCTTTTGTCTTTTTTTGCAAGGTCATATTCAGTCAGCCATTTTTCTACTTTGCCTGTCCCACATACGCAAAGAGACAATTATTGTGTGTTAAAAGGCAGGAAACGTGCATCTGTTTCATATTCACTATAAAAGGAAAGAACGTGTGTACCTGTTCGATCTCTCAGCTTAAAATGTTTGACCATAAAATTTGTTCTGTTTTCCCACTGAGACTTTTTTGAGCTGAGATATATGAGAAAAGATTCTATAGAATGTGATCGCTTTTTAACATAATATTAAAGAGGATTTTATTTGAGATGCAGGATTGGGATGACACTTTTACAAATGCCTAGCTGTCTGACCCACTTTTTTGCCCCATGTTTACCTCCTTTCTCTGTTTGTCACCCATTCTCATAGGTAATTTATATCTCTGTGTTAAATTTACACTGTAGGTATGTCTCTGAAACCCTACATTGTAACCTCTGGCATAACCTGACGTGCACCTCCCTGGAAATCTAACTACATGTTGCATCAACGCAGCAAGCAACTTTTGTGGTTGGCCTGTTCAGTCCTGTGGATTCCTCCTGTGCATTTAAAGCTACTCTTTTGCTGCAGTCTTGTCCCAGGAATTTATTTGTGTCTATCATGGCTGGCACTGCATATAAACACCCAAACCTGACCACTTACATAAGTTGCATCTACAAAGATTCAATGCGTAAGTCTAAATCAACTGTCATAGATATCAAATGGTTCTGCAAAGTCTGGGAGCTGCCGCAGCTCTTCACTTAAGCCTTATCCAAACTGCCACCGCTCTCCCAGCTCAGTGGCCCTCATTTATCCATCACATCCTGTTTGCACAATCAATGTGTGTTTGGAGTTTGTTCATGAATTGTATTTTACATTTAGAAGGGAATATCAGTATGTGGAATCTCCTGTGCATTCTAATAATAATAATAATAATAATAATAATAATAATAATAAAATGTCTTTTCATTCTTTAAGTTGTGTTCATAGTGATGCATCACAACAAAAAATACAGAATAAGTAATCCCTTACTCTTGCCCTTGCTTATTTAAAAACATAATTCTGCTTTGTGCTGACTTCTGTCCATAAAAGAAATTAGAAAGTGCTTACTGATATACTACTTTATTACTATGGAAGATCTGTGTAATATATTCCCTTTTTGTGGCAAATTTAAAGCGGGTTACACTGACTTCCTGTTTTATTCAAGTCCCACAAATATAAAACTCACAAGACTCATTTTGTCAATATTTACCTATCAATCCCAGTTTCCTTTTTAAATAATTCATCAAACTTCAGCATCTTTATCCTGGAAATAATGAAGACTTTAAGCTTGGGTAGCAGCTGGTTTAGAAGCCTTAGATTGTTGTAAACGTGGCCTTTTCCATCCCGTCTCATGCAGCTGCTTGGTCCCCAGAAGATGAACACGGTGTCTTGGCTCATGTTGAGGAGCTCCTGTCTGCTCTGCAGCACCCTTTGCAGGCTGGAGTGAGCTATAACGCGCAGGCTTGTGCGCTGGCCAACATCCTGCTGATACCCTAAGGTGGGAGCATCGTTCATACGAATAACACACTCAGAGCGGTCGATTTCTTTTCCCCTCTTGCTCCCAGTCAGCTGGCCAGAGCTGGTCACAAGGGCACAAGTCCTGCAGTGCATTTTCAGCAGCTGTGGAGGGTAAAGGTCAAAATGTCAGATTGTTGGGGTTTCATTCAAATTATGTAGTTATTATGTAGTTAGACAATTGGTGAAAGAAAAACATCCAACCACAAGTCACAGGTGGACTTAACAACAACCAGATGTAGCTTTAGCTTCATAGACAGTTGGTTGGAGACATGAGCTTTCAGGTGCCATTAAATGGCTCTGGTACAGAAGCAACAAATGAAATACCATCAAGGACAAGTCTTATTTTCAGAGATCCTCCGCTTGGTCTAAAAATGTGGCAGCCGAGAAAAAAGACAATGAACTTGAATGACTGCAGCACAATAACACATGCAGACAAAACACAAGGGCACTTTTCAAAAGCTCAAAGCATAAAGCATGTCTGAGATTGGGGCTAAAGTGAGGATTTTAATTGTGGAGTTTAAAGTAAATTCATATGGTGCCCTTCAAATAGATGATTATTCAGTCAACTGCATCCAGACAGGTCTTGAATCAAGCAGCTAGACTTGTATTGGCATGTCTGTCAAATATTTTATTATTCAAATGCACAGTTGACAGTATAGCAGAGACTATCTGACACAGAGTTTTCATTTAATATCAGCATCACACATTTATCCAGGCAAATAAAAACCTCAGAGCAGTTTTCAGTTAAAATGAAAAAGAAAAACAAACGTCTGTTGCAATACATGTCTGAGGAACACATGTATTGGTCAAAATCCAGTTCACTTGGAGGCTAATTCATGCAAGCTTTTCTCAGGATACTGTGCAGCATTAAAGCGCTTGTTTGGGTTTGAATGGTAAGAACCAGGTATTCATGTTGTGGCATCCAACCAGGTTTTTCAAAGCTGAAAAATGCACGCTCAGACTGAATGATCCGACAGCAAACACCCAGAGACTCTTCACATGAATTATTCCCCACCCTAATAGAGAGCTACATTGGCATTCTGAACTGTGTTCGGTGCTTCACACTCCATCAGGTTCCGAGGTGGGAACGTGTTTATGTGTGTGTGTGTGTGTATGTGTTCAGACAGGTGATATTACCAATGCCACAGGCTGTGCTGCTACCACTGCTATATTTATAATACACCCCCACTATCTCTGTGACCCCTCGCTGAATGATTGCCTTGTCTGTGTGTGTGTGTGTGTGTGTGTGTGTGTATCGGCCTCTTTGTAAATGTGTGTATGACTGTAATGTCTGGGGATGTCTGTCAGTCTGTGTGGAGGGGTTTGATGTAGCTCCCAAAATATGTAATGTAATCACATTTCTCTGCCAAGAATCTGCAACTGTCCAAAAAAAATGTCCAGATCAAAAACTAGTTAGAATGCCTTCAAATAAACATATGCAATAAAAGTGTCTGTTCAGTCATCACATTTCCATTCTCCATCATATTTCCCCCTAAAAACCATCCCTGTTGGGATGTGCACGCTCTCTCAATATCAGGTAGGTTGGAGCAAATTACACACTTGGTTGCACAAACACACCCTCCCTGTCTTAGCTGGGAAGAATCAGAGTCCTTTTAGGTCTTTCTTCCTCTGAAAACAACAGAGAGAAAGTGCATTTTCCCCTAAGCAGTGTCCAAGCAATTACTCCAAAGCATAATCCAAATTATAATAATTTTAATAGTCAGGGAGGTGTGTTGAACTAGTAAAAGGCAATTGAAGGTTGCAGGGCTGGTGTCATAGTTTAAAGTGCCTGTGAAATAATAAAAGTGTCCTTGACAGTAATGCTTAAGTTCCAGCTCCAGCTCTCTGAGCTTCCGACAGCTTGGTGTTGCCGAGAAATAGGCACTTACAAAGCCTGTATCCCACTGAGAGTGGCTTTCAAAATCAGAAGGACAATATTTCAGAGGCCAGGCAGCTGAAGGTGCAACCCACAGACTAGTGAATGAATAAATAAATGAATGCAATGTTTTACAAGTAGTTTTCACTCATATTCAGCCTTGAATTACCACAACAGTCCTTTGGTTTGTGAACCAACCACCACTTTAACACTTTCTGACTCCTACACACCCCCATACAGATTTTATTATGCAGACAGAAGGTTGTCTACCTCGATCAATAATGTACAACCTTTAAAGCAGTACACTTTCTTCAAATAACATGACCTAAAAAGGCACTAATTTCAACCTTACAAGGCTCTATGAAATATGATGTGAGGCAGACTGGATTAATGAGGTCCATATTGTTAAGAGCAGCACAAAAAGATGCAGTTCAGAGTATGGCTCTGGTTCCAGTCCCAGTCAATTACTGCCCACTCACTGACTCTAGACTAATCAGTATGATCCTGATTATACACTTCCCAGGGGAACCCAAGATCATAATTACTTTCAGAGCAATCCCCATCAGTCAGCTTTTGATATTGAACAGGAGCTTCTATTGTGTCTCCAGTCTCCAAATTCATGTCCACAAACCCACTCAGTTTGAAAAGGTTACATCGCACAGACTTGTTGGAAGAAGTCTTGGCCTGAGCTTTTTAGTAGTCGGAAAGATGTATTGCATAAAAACAAACAAACAAAAAAAATGGCCCTTGCCCTCATAATTATCCACAGATTAAACAGCGGATGCTGGTCTTATGGTCTTTAAAAAAAATCCCAAAACAGGAACATGAAGGTTCACATCCACAGTTTCAGACTTAGCTTTTGGACTTAAGTTTTGTTATTGTGCAACATTTATTTTTCCTTGACAAGTTGTTTTGTTGGATTTAGGCACCACATGACTGCTAGATATCCACGTAAACCGCTTTGGTCTCTATTTAGCACTGATTATAACGGATGGTATTAGTCTACTGAAACTGCTAGAAGGTAGAGTAACGTGTCTGCTGGCACATACGACAATGAGCTGACAACATCAGAATTGGGTGGACACACTCAGTATAGCATCTCGTTTCCTTCCTGACTTCTTCAACTTGTCTGTGACTCTTAGACTTAAGCCCAGTGGTCTCTACAGAGACATTTTCAGAAACCATTCAAAAACAATAATTGGAGCTATTTGTGACTATTTTCAGCTGCAGATTTGAAGTGCACTTCTGGAAGCTTGACTGCGGAGGAACATGTCATCTACAGCATGCCTCAATAATTAGTTTGTAGTTATTTTCAGATAATAGCAATGCTCTATGCGTATATATACAGAATACACAGACAACAATTGTTTGATTCAGTTTTGGACATTTAATTGGATTTCTGATTAAAGTGAGAAATATAAGGACTTTTCATTTCAAGCTAACCATCCTCTGAGAGGAGAAGTAGTGGAAAAAGAATCAGATGTATTTGCTTGGAGTGATTCAAAATCATTTAGATGTTGAACATCATCACTATATACTTTCTAAAGTGCACAGAATGGGGACAGTGGCTCAGCTGAGAAGCAGAAGGAGATGAAAAAGACCCTTCCGCGGCATGAGGGATTCACGATCAGTGCTGCTTTCTTTTCCCAGAGACCAATTAATTACAATAAAATCCTCCCGACAGTTCCTCTAGACATCTCATTAAGCTCCTGCCAATGACACACAATCAGGTCGCAATTCCAAATTTGCTCTGTTCTCAGTTTGAGGAAATGGAGTTAAGTCAGTGAAAGCACCTGTCTTCTTCTTCTTCTTAATCCAGTCAAACTAAGACAAAGAGAAGACATGAAATATTATTTTCTGTGGGTGGCACTGATGATTTCCTCTTGACTCCTGCTATTTGCCTAATTTTTCAGTAACATTGTAATATGACTCTGAGTGTGGCGGCTGATAAGATCACCTGTTTTGCCAGTAAATGCTCCCTTATCTTGAGCTGAATTTAAATTTGTATATCCTAATTCATCCGTTAAAGTGAGCTCAAAGGGCTGAATTTATTTTTTCCTGCTTTTTTCACACGCCGACTGTTATTAAGAGTTGCCTCCATAGGCTATGAGACAGCTTTAAATCGGATGTTAGAAAGGTAAATATAGAATAAATTTGTGGCTTTATAATGGCATCCATTTCACCCAGGCTACCTGCATTAAAAGCTGTCAGAGCACAAAGAGGTATTGCTCACAATAAGTAGGTACATCATAAAGTTGCGCCGGCACACAATCCACACCCCTGCTTTCACACCAGATTCATAATTAGAGTCTATAAAGGCCAATGTAGATTGGCTCTGCTGACAGTTCTTCAAAGGTCAACATCTTTTAACTGGATTCACCAACATATCAGTGAGGTTGAGAAGATGAGAGGTGAAGGAGAAAAATGGAGCGAGAGTATGTTAACCTGTGCGTGTCAAAGAATCTATTCAAATCAGCAGCTCTAATCACTACAACATGTCAAAGAAAAGAACAACATGCTAGAGGCAGAAATCTCACAAAAACCTGGAGACGCTGCAGTCACACGGCGAGAGAAACACAATGAACAGCCAGACTTCCAGCCAGTTGCTCAAACTATCCCTCACAAATATGCGCCATAACTCTGATGTGTGATCTCGCTGTATAGAGATTTGTGGGTTTCAACGCTGCCATTTTCTTTTCACACATTTAAGCAATGAAATGAGAAGAGAGGAAAGCCAAATGTTAAGCCCATAACCCTCAGCTACATGAGGCAGCGCGGTCTTAGTGATTAATGTGTGCTGGGTGTTTTGCCACCTCTTGGGTGATGCATAAATGAGCAAAGCCGCTACAGACCACCGCCCACCTTAGTGAAATCACAGCCCATGTGAACAAGATATGCACATAAGTTAATACAGGCAATAAACAGGGTCCAGCAGGCACACCCGATAGAGCTTTTCTCACATTTCCAAGGAACTCTGGCTCTGATGGGGGCATAAAATTTTAACAGTGTGTCTGCATGAGTGTACCAGTGCTATGAATGTGTATCGTGTGTGTGTGTGCACACACACACTTGTGTCAAAGCCAACATTCCCTCCACCAGCAGCAGCAGCAGCAGACCTGAGATGACCCTAAAGGGAACTATACAGACAGATCCACCCACTCCACAGATCCTGCAGCAGGTCTGCTCTGGTTAGTCATTCCTGGGCTCTGTCATAGGAGCAGCAGCAGCAGCAGAGCTAAAAAAATCCCCCCCCCACCCATCAGAGGAAGGTACAGAGTGACACTAAGCAGTATGAAGCTGTTGCAGTGTGGATCCATCGTGAATCACCTGTCAGCTAGGCAGAATTGGACGAACAGGAGAGATTATGAATAAAAAAGTGCCCACGCGAAAAGTCGAAAATGAAGCAGCTTGCTTTCATTTCTCTTAAGAGTACCTGCAAAATCTGTAGATTTTCATTTGATTTAGTTTAAAGGGATCTGATTAGTGTTTTACAACATCTCAGAGGAGCACTGATCTTAGAATCAAGCTTACTCAATTTAGCACAGAGATGAGTCCAACAGGCCTAAGCAGGATCACACCTCTCCCCAAAGCAGCATGACTCTCACACTCTCATCTCCTTGATCACTGAGCAGTGTAAGGTGAACGCTAAGCAAAACTTTTTTTCCCCCCAAATCCATTCCTGTCCAGTGCCACATGAGCAATGCAGTAAGCTTTCCACTCTGCTGTGTCTTGCTGTATATCTTTCTCACTGAGGGGAGACGTGACACTGTGTGAATGCTCTATTTGAATGAACAGTCTGTAATAATGCTGTGGGTCACAGTGGTGGGCTTTTGTATTATATTACTGTTGATGGTTCCGCTTCCATGACCAAAAGATTACAGTGGTCATGTCTTGAGTAGACGTTCTAGAAATGCATCCTGTTTAAAGTGCCTTTGTCACTAAATATTTCATGCTGAATATATTAATTATGAATTAAGAAACAGAGTAAACTATAAAGAGAATTTTGAGCTAGTTCTAGCACATAAAATCCATTTGAGGTCAGTGCTTAAGAGATGATATGAAAGCCTTTAAGGAGAAAATAAAGCTTTGGCAAAAGCTTTATTTGCAAAAAGGTTTTTGCTCGTTAACGAAATTTGTTACACGATTTCGGCTCACTCATTTTGGAACTTCATTGTTATTGGTGGAAACTGTGAAAAGTTCAAATAAAAAGAGAGCGCTGCTTCAAAATAAGAATGTTAAAGAAAAACTATTTGACACATAAAGCAGTACAAATATTAAATGCACACATGAGTTTTCAGTCACTGGAGCAGTTTTAAAAAATACATTTTCAGTGCATACCTGAACTCTACATGCTCTCTGCTTTGCCTGGGTGACAGCAGAATACAGATTAGATGCAGCTAGTAAAAAAAGAAAAAAGAAAAAAAAAAGGCCACAGCAATCAATGATCTTTCTGAGGGATAGGTTTTTAACTTGTATCCCCATCTGATTAAAAAGACACCCACATGAATAAGGTGAATTAAAATTCCTCAATGTAGAGTCTGACTGAGAAGGTTAAAGCACTGTTAAAGGACAGCCACTGTTCAAATGCTGCTACTAAATCAGTGCAAGGTGAATTTGCCCAAAACACATCATAAAGACACTGAATTTCACTTTCTTGCTTTCTCTTTCCCAAACATTTTCACTCCACAGTGTATTGTGGCCCCAACCTCTGTTATATCCCAACTTTGATATCTTTGAAAATGAAAACAATTTAATTATTGTTTTTCAAATAAAATCACTGCTAAACATCTTAGATGGTCTGTAGATACTGCACATTCTCAACTCCTAATCAGCTTCTATAAAAGGTAGACATAATATATATATATATATATATATATATATATATATATATATATATATATATATATGTGTGTGTGTGTGTGTGTGTGTGTGTGTGTGTGTGTGTGCGCGTGTGCTTCAGCATTTCAAAGAACCAGGTGCAGCATCATCACTGTCTGTAACAGGACTTGACTTGTTGTCTCACAGTGCACAGATGGTGCTTATTTACCTTATGATCCATGACACCTGAGTACCCCTCCAGAGATGACGTTTGGAGTCTCTGTGGTGTAACCGGTCTTTTTGTGGACTGAACAGGCGCATCCAAATGGTGAGAGGATGATGATGAGGAAGAAGTTGATAAGGAAGCTGATCTATCACCAGAGCTGCTATTGTACACCAACAAAAAGCCTGTAACCATGGTAACGATGATGATGCCACTAACCCCTTGGCACTGGAGAGACACGTGAAACACCAGAAAGACAAATCACAACATCATGTCAGAGCAGTTGATCTGGAACATTCAGTCAATTCAGGATCTGCTTCTTTGGTCAGGAGATTTTTATTTTTTTATTTTTTAGCTAATTAAATGCCAGCTTTCAAAGCAAAGGCAGCACAATAATAATTGCAGCGCGCTTCCCTCATGCAAGGCTGCAAATGCAATGTCAGCTGCGCTACACAAATGCGCTCAACATGCTCTGTCAACAAGGAAACATGCTTTAAAGAGAGGCTGCAGAAATAGCATTAGGCAGCTCAGTTCAAACGTGTCATATTCAACCCCATCTCCACTCCCAATCCACGCACGAAAAAAAAAAAAAAAAAACTTTAAACGGGTGAGCTCTTGTAGGATTATCCTCTGTGAATATTAGGAGTATATGGCAAAGTGCAACTGGGTCACATTGGGTGAAAGAGCTCAGTCTGTAACTCACTTCTGAGCAGCATAAACATAAAAAGCTCCCCACAATTGAGCATTACAGTGACACTTCCGACGGCTCTCATTCATAATTACCACTTTTATCTTCATCTTCATTTCCCCTTTTGTCCACGCGCAGAGCGGTTCTTCATGCTACCGGGGGGCAGGCGTCGGGTCTCTTCAGCATGCAACACTTAAGCGGCAGCATCACCGGGATCACCGCGCAGCTAAAGAAAACGACACTCCACTACTCTTTCCCCATTCTCTCCTGGACGCCCTCATTCAACAGCGCGCGCCTCATGGTCCTAAACAACTCAACTTCCCGACTTTCCCCAGTTTCCTTCAGGTGGTACTTGGAGACATAAAGGCCATTGCCTAACAGTAACGCTGCTGCAGTTTTACATGGCGCTTTTTTTGTTTGTTTGTTTGTTTCAGGCAGCAGGAGAGAGCAGGCGAGATCTATTAAGTTACTACGCATCTGAATTCTCTTTATCGCTTCTTTTTTTTATCAGTGTCAATTTATTTTAAAAAAATGCTTAAAAATTGATTTAAAAAAATGTATTGATAGTTTGAAAAAAAAAGAGAAAATATATAGCAGGCACATGACTGTCCCTCATGTTTCCCCAAAGCTGTCAGAAAAAGAAAATACAATGCTGGATCTTATTGCCAGAAATGCTTTACATTTTCCTCAGTACCATTAATTGCTGTATGATGGCATTCATTGTTTATTTTTACTCTCGCATGATTTTATTTATTTTTTTAAATAGAAAGATGCACAGAATAATTCGTGAATGTGAGCATATTAACTTCTGTCACTAAGGTACAACCACATGAATGTGCTTCCTAGGGCTAATTATTGGACCTTAAATGTAATGTGTACCCTTTGGAGTGCCAGAAAGGTACCTATGCACTCACGGACCGGTTACTTTATTAGGTACCTGTCAACTTGTCATTAGCAACTCAAATGACCACACTCATTACAACAAAGGTACATATAAGAACATCTCTGAATGCACATGTCGAACCTTGAAGCAGATGGGCTACACCAGCAGAAGACCACACCAAGTGCCAGTCCTCTCAGCTACAAACAGGAACCTGAGGCTGCAATTCGCCCAGGCTCACCAAAATTGGACAGTAGAAGATTGGGAAAACGTTGCTCAGTCTGATGAGTTTCAATTTCTGCTGCAACATTTGTATGTTGGGCTCCAAATATGGCATAAACAACATGAAAGCATGGATTCATCCTGCCCTGTTTCAACAGTTCCGGGCTGCTGGTGGTGTAATGGTGTCAGGGATCTTTGTTTTTGGCAACCAGCACTTTCAGCACCTTTGTACCAACTAAGCACTGTTTAAACTCCACAGCCTACATGAGTATTGTTGCTGACCATGTCCATCCCTTAATGACCACAGTGTGCCCAGCTTTTAATGGCCACTTCCAGCAGGATAATGCACCATGCACCATGTCACAAAGCTCAAATCATCTCAAACTAGTTTCTTGAAAAAATGAGTTCACTACATTCAAATGGCCTCACCAGTCACCAGATGTCAATCCAACAGAGCACCTTTGGGCTATGGTGAAACATGAGATTCACATCATGGATGTGCAGCTGACAAATCTGCAGCAACTACATGGCTGTCATGTCACTGTGAATGTATCCAGCACTTTGTTGAATCTATGCCATGAACAATTAATCCTGAAGCATCTGTACAAGTGAGAATTAACTGACTGTATGTTCTCGAGGAGTAAAAGGTACATGCATGCACTGTTTCTTATTGATTTAAGGTATTTTGCAAAATAAAAAAAGAAATTAGATAAGATACAGATTCTATTCTAAATTTTTGGCTTTAACCGATTATTTAAGGTAAATAAAAACATTCTGTAAATTCTGGCAAATTTCATGTGTCTCGCTCAGACTGTTGGATTTTCTCTGGGTGCACTGCTTTGCTCCCATAATGCAGAGATAGGTTTGTGATAGAGCTTTGGTCAGTAAGACTGAAAAAGCACTATGCAATGTTATGTATGAATACATAGCAATTAAAGACCCCTCCCTGATATATACATATTCTATTCGAAAGGGAATTTAACTTGGGCTGTATTGATGTACTGGCTTTTTATCATCTAAATATAAACTACATATTTTCAGGACTTCAGCTGTAAGCTGAAATAATTTCAGAAAGCGGTTGCAAGATATGTAGACAAACCTAAATATTTTCTCTCTCAGTGACAGGAGACAAAAACGCTGAAAACTGTTCGTAGTCCAGTGCAACACAATTTTCAGCATTTTAGTCCAGTAGATTTTTGGACATCCCATTTAAGGACAGGAATCTGTATTTCTTATTTCTCATCACAACATGAGCAGCTGAAGTTCCTCATGGGAGACCGATTTGCTGGAAGCTGTAACTGAATCACGAGGAGTCTTTTTATAGAGTTCCCCTAGCATACACTGATGGGTATCAGCTTTATGGGAATTGATAAGTAATTTATCTGGAAAAACAGCACAGAGTACAACAATCAGAGCAGACAGTGTTTTTAAAAAAAAAATCAGTCTAGCCTACTTATAAGTGACAGTGGAAACAGCATGGCTTCTCTTTTATGTTTTTGGCCCAGATTTACACAACTTCCTTGTGGACTAATTAGCTCAGGCAATCCTCTGTGTGAAAGAAAGACATGTTGATTCATATAGAATATAAAGAGACGCATCGCATCGTATTACAACACAATATAGTTCAATGTGTAGCCGCAAAATCTGATAACATAGGAGACAAGACAAAATAATATTTAATGAGACAGATCAATATTACATAACCACATTATAATTTTTATGCTACAGAAAAGTTTTATTTAACATCAAATGAGCCCTACAGCCTCACAGTTGTTCATATATTCCCAAGCTGGGATTTAAGAGTCTGCTTCAAAGGTCTGTGAGGGTGACAAGATAAATCTAAGGCATCTCAAGATAACTTACACCAAATGTGAGAAGATTCACAAAACAATGGTTACTTTTCCTGAGGTTTTTTTTTTTTTTACTGTGAAATACAGGAAGGTTTTTATCTGTTGACACCTTCAAAATGAAACAGTCGGAGAATACAGGCTACTGCAAGCAACCTGTGTTGAAAGAGTCATGACTCAGAAAGGAAAGGAGTCTGCTTCAAGACATCAGAAAAACAGCTACAGTCATGTGAAAAAGGACGTTTTTCACAGGACTGTATTCAGTCCTGTGAAAAATGAAGTATACTCCACGATCCAATCACGTAATTGTTGTCTGCATGACTTTATCAGTCTCTCACATAGTTGTGGGGGAATTTTCATCTACTCTTTTTTGCAATGTTGCTTCAGTTCATTGAAGCTTGCATGCATTTCTTTATGCACAGCTCTCTTAAGCATTTCAGTTGGGTTGAGGTCCAGACTTTGACTGGGCCAGTGCCTCACCTTGATTGTTTTCTTTTTCAGCCATTCAATTACAGATTTGCTGCTATACTTGGGATCATTGTCCTGTTGAACAGATGGCCTCCCATTTAACTCTAGAATATGAACAGAGAAGTTCATGGTCAACTCTGACTGCAAAATGCCCAGGTTCTGTGGAAAACAAGCACAAATCATCACCCCCTCCACCTCTGTGCTTGACAGTTGATATAAGACGTTTGTGATGATATGCTGTGTTTAGTTTTGACCAAATGTGGTGCTGTGCATTATGGCCAAACATCTCCACTTTGGTCTCATCTGTCCAAAACAAGTCTTGTGATCTATTTAGATGCAATTTTGCAAACCTTTGCTTTCATGTTCTTTTAAAAGAGAAGAAGATTTCTCCTGGGAACTCTTCCAAACAAGCCATATTTGTTAAGTACAATTTTAATTAAGTTCTAATTGTCCTGTCATGAACCTTAACATTTAACATGCAAACAGAGGCCTGTAGAGTCTGGGATGTAGCTTGTTTTTTGTTTATTTTTTGCAATTTCTGCGAGCATTGCACGGTCAGCTCTTGAGGTGAACTTGATGGGATATCCACTCCTGGGAAGATTATGGCATTGTGTTAACACACACCACAATGCTCCAGACCAACAAATTGCGAAGACTTCCTTTTACAGGAGAAGCTTTTCATCACATTTGCTGGTGATCAATTAATCAAGTGCAGCAGCTGGCGGCTACTTACCCTCTTATCACCTATGGAAGCGGTAAGGGTGTGCTTAGTTTTTCACAGGCCCTGTGAAACTTTCTTTTTCACATGACTGGAACATCAATATAACAGAAAGTAAAGAGTCTGGACAAACTGATGAATATTATTTTTTGCACATTTCAATATGAGAGAATTCTGTAAAACTTTAGATAGATACAACTGTTTTTTAAATTCAATGTACAATGGCTTGATTTACTTTTGTACAGAGCCTACACCATTGGTAGACTATTTGTAATCACCAAATTATCTGCATCACCAAGGAGCAGTGTCTCATACAGCACCTTGTTATTGTGAATTCAGAGGATTAGGTGGCTAGCAGTCTGTGTGTTTTGATTAGACGAGTCCCTGAAGTCTCAAATGCATCTCAAAACACAGCCTTGGGGAGCTCACGGCAAGCAAAGCAAGGCAAATGTCTGTGGAACAAAACCTTTTTTAATTAACTCCAACCTCCTATCCGGTGAGGCACCAGGCAGCTGTCTGCCTGTGTTGAGCCAAACACAATATGAAGGAAATAATCTGCTCTTTTTGCACCTTTTTGCTTTGCCAATAGCAATTACTCATTATAGTGTGCTCCGTTTTAAAGAGTACACGGGTGTCATCTAAAAAACCTAAAAGTCAAGACAGTGCACTTACCTTCCCAGCTAACAGAGTTGTTTTTGCTCCCACAGGCATATGATGAAGTATATATATAATCCATGTGCAACTGTAATGCCATTTCACAAGCAAATCAGGGCTGAACATCTTTATGTATATTCATTGCTTTACTTGAAAATGATATATTTTATTTTCTTTCAAGCAGAACTGCCATCTTGGCAAAAAAAGGCATTTCTGGACCAGCTGTTGGACCATAAAATGACTGAATTTGAGTGCATTTTTTGAGTTTATAGCTTATTGTTATTATTACCTTATTATTGCAAAGCGATATGATAAAGAAACAGCACTGACTGAAATATCCAATAGTAGCCTTATAAACAATATGAAAAACCAAGGCATCAATTTAGCTGCAATACCAAAATAAATCTGTAATGCACCTGAAGATAAGAATGGTGCGGGGTTTTTTGTGTGGCAGTTAAAATGTTATTGTGCTCGCTCTTCCAGACAAACACTGAAGACTATACTTATCACACAAAAGAAAAGAGTGCATTTGTAGGCAGACACAAGCTCTGGCGTTCTGAAACCCAGGAAATATAAAGTGTCCATTCTCTTTTCAAATGTTCTCCCCTCACAGAAAGATCATTGACTCCTCGGCTGGCATCCTCACCAATCGCAGATGCAATTTCCTGTTACCCATTGTGCAATACATTTCTTTCAGATTTGTTGTGTTTATTCCACAAAAAAAGACTATAGCAATGACCTGCTGCACTGCTGTTGCTCATCTGGGCAGTGATGCTTCTGCTGTACATTGGAACCAAATTGCCCTTTACAACTGAACTTATAGAGGGCTTCAATCTGTAGGTGTCTGCAGAGTTGATTGAAACTGTAACAATTGTAACCACTGAAAGGGTGATTGCATTAAAAACATTTCCTTCTGCCTCTGATTATAAAAGAAAAAAAAATACTCACTATCCAAGCTGCCAGAGGACAATGGATGTCAATAAAGAAATTACCTTTTGTTTCATAAGGCAAAAAAAAAAGAAGATTGCAAACAGCACAAAATGTGACTGCATCTGTTGTGTACCCTCATGATTATGTAATAAGCAAGCTGGTGACATCCGTCTCTTTCACTGAATGACAGTGAAAGAGACGGATGCAAATGGAAACTCTGGATAATACAGTTAGCAGGGAGCAGTCTGCCTACTGTATGAATTGCATTATTGTTCTTTTTCAACCCTTGCAGGATTTGTGCGCTTTCCCACTGCTGGGAATAAACAAATTATTTGTTTGAATGGAAAACTTCTGCATAGCTCTGTCCTCATCATTAAACAAACACATAGATTACATTTTAAAAGCACATCCTGTAGAAAGATAGATTAAACATCCCCTTTTATTATCACAACCTTTCTTCTCTTTCTTGCTCTCATTATTATTATTATTATTTTTTTTTACAGATTTACTAATGTACATTTGAACATTGCAAATACTGATACACTCAGCTATATTAATGTAGAAATACTTACAACAAAAGAAAGTATATTTCCAATGGTGCTTTAAAAATAGGGTCCATTTGACTGCGATATCAATCTATTTAAAATCTAAAGATATCTGGCTGAGATTAAAACAGAAGTTCAAAGATACAAATTCCTAGAAAAACACAACCCCTTAAACATCTGCTTCAGTTGACTATTCTCTGTTGTTGGCAGCTGCTTTTTATTTTTTATTTTAAAAAACCCCACTATATATATAAAATGCTGTTGTTTCACTGCCCTTTGTATTAGTCACGCCCGAGGGTCTCAGTTGGATCTCTGCATTGCTTCATTTAAACACTTCTAATCAATAAAAGGCTGAAAAACTATCATCCTACACCAATGTCACAAAGACAAATTGTCCTACATTTTCTTTATTGCACTTGGCTATAATGTGATTCTGATTCTCCCAGTGGGCTACTGGCAGTGATTCTGCCACATCAACATGCAATCTGTCCCTGGGAAGTCCATCCCTTCTTAATGGCCAGCCTTTGGCAGCCTGAGCTCTCATTACTTTCATCCACAGCACTCCAAGATGCTTAAGACACTGAGACACCGCTTGTTAGATGTCATTTTAATACAAATTCTCTGTCCAGTTTCTCATTCAGTATTAAAATTTCAGATATACTGTCATTAAAAGCAGCTTATATTACATTATAATGCATGTAAAATCCAGGATGGATCCCTGAGGTTGCAGATTTAGTAGATACAATGACCAATCACCATTCTGCTCATTGATTTCCCAGTTAGTCTATATGCAACTTCCTGAGTGGACACACAATACCCACAATCAATGTTTTTCTATGTGTGTGCAAGACTGAGAAGAACATAGAGAAGGGGACTGGTGTATGTAGACAGCCACCTACATTAATTAAGAATCTGCTTTCTTACACCCAGTTTCTCAGAATGCGCAATCATTTTTCTCTACATAATCACAAAGACATTCTTATTTGTGTTGCATAGTTGGCCTCCTCAGGGCCATTTGTTTTCAAGACTGACTGTGTGATTCCAGCGTTGCTTCACTAACTTCAAAATCATGGGTTTTAACCAGTCTGAAATAGCGGATGTATGGGACATTTATGTGAACATCTAATACGTGGGGCTTTTCCCAAATACGTAAACTCTATGAGATGTTAGCATGAGTCAGACCTGACTCACAAATGTGATGACTGCAAACTAAACCTGACAGATTTCTTTAAAGATTTATTGTCACTTTAGGTGACTTTAGGAAGTTCTGCAATGTGACCGAAGTCCCAGCTGAGGTCAGTGTTTCTCCACTGGACGGCTCAGTGCGGACAGAGTTGCCACTGCCTAAAAAAAAAACTAGCTGCAAAATTGACAGTAATATTAATCAGCACAACAATAATAGTTATTCTTTTTACAGGCGCAGGCAGTGAGTATACTAACGCCTGTGTTTTCGTTCGCGAGTTGCTGAAATCAGTTGATGTCAGATGCCCAAACTGCACAACATCCTGCGTGTGTGAGAGCTTTGGATTTAACAAAGGGAACCGGGACAGTGATCAGCAGAAACCTGGAGTGCGCAGCGTCCCCTTTAAGACCGTTTTGGAATAATTAATGACGTCGCGCTGTAAACACGACTGACGCTCAGCTGCGTGGCCGAAGCATCCTCCGACCAAGAGCCTAAGACCTCTGTGTTTATTTCACGACGGGACTACTGAGAGGCATTAAAACAGCTGGGGTTCACCTCGACTCTCATATGCAGTCTCCAAAACCAAGACGACGGTGCTGCGTCTGTCCTGCTAAGTGCCATGGCTAGAAAAACGGACATCCCCACCTCTTACTATGGTGAGTCGGGTTGTCTTTGTTGTAGGAGGTTTTTCCTTTGTACCGTGTAACGTTATGACAGCAGGGTATAACAATATCTTCTTTAGCCCGAAAGATGATTAACCCTTTGTTGTGGCATTTAGGGACAGTAGCTAGCTTACACTATCAGCTGCTAACTATTGTTGGGCTATTTAAAGGTTGGCGTGAAATACGCAGTAACGGTATGACAACGTTTTAAGCGGATATATTAGCTCAAATAAGTAGGACGTCTTTTTCGAGTTTCATTGCAGTACGTGCTTCGATAATCTCCGTGTCTTTAGCGTTGATTAACTGCAGTGATATAATATTTTGCCTTGCTTTGTTTACAAGGTGTAAAAGTCCCCACAATAGGAGAATAGTCCTACCTCCACTTTCTGCTCCACTTATTATTTCGCCTTTGTTGTTAACGCCGATGTATTTATCCTCTGTAACTGCTGCATAACATTATGACAACAGGACAGCTTTAAGGTTTTAGGGAGAGCTGCATTTAGCCACGATTATCGACTAATCTGTCTATAATTTTGTCGATTAATTGATCAGTTTTTAGGCAGAAAAAAATGCCCGTCGATTTTTTTTCTGATTCCCCAGATGATGTCATCAAATTGCTTTGTTTTGTCCTACACCAATCCAAAGCTAAAATATGTTCAGTTTTTATCATAAAAGACCAACTAAGTGGCTAATTTGAGGCAGGGTTATTATAATATTAGAGTATTTTATTATAGTACTTAATGCTATTTTAGTTGAAACAGTCTGATAATTATTCCTTTAAAAGCTTTTTGTAAAACTGCCAATGTCACCTAATGCATTCATCATTTGGAGTTAACCAGTCCTCTGTTCACATTAATCCTTTTAATCTTGATTAATGTTCCCTGTTGTGATTTACAGGGACTTAAGCAAGGTAGGTCACCAGTGTGCACTCCTGAGAAGACTGTTTAGCCTATTTGACGTCACACATAAAACGGTTTTAAAAATTATGGAGGAATAAATCAGCTATAGTGTTTGCTTTGTTTGTTTGTTTGTTTTTAGTGTTTCCTAATTTCATCCTGCTAAACCTCTATGCTCTTTAGTTATCTCCTGTGTTATTTTTTTTGCTTGGTATTGTTCACCTGGTGCCGCTCTCACTGTACGATTGTCGCCAACAAAAGATTTTAGCTCCACTTATTCTTTATTTATTTATTTTTGCGTTCAGATATTATGGCTTATAATAAAGGTTAACAGCAGGTTGTCCTCTGCTTACCTACTTCAGTAACATTGGCTATTTCTTTCTCTCCCACTTGCAGTTTTTGCCCCTGCAGGCATATAATGGAATATATAATCCCTGTGCAGATCATCTCTCCATTAGCCTGCCTGAGTAATCATGTTGTTCATCAAAACAATAAATCCTTTATCAACACCAGATGCTACACAGACAGCAGAGTAATTTTTATGAGACAAAGAGCCACTTCCACTTGTGATTTTTATACTATTTCCCCAGCTAATACTTTTTTTTTTCCTATTGAATAATTTACATTTTTTCTCTCCCAGAGATTTATGCTCCTTTTCTCAGCTGGTACTATCAGGCTACTGAAAAGCAAAACTACATTGTCACTGATATCCAGACAAAGTGATCTGCTCCACTGATATGCCAACACATTGGTCCTTTTATCAAAAAATATGGAAAGAAGAATCCAATGTTAGACCAAAAATATGTTTTGGTTATTCAGTCAGACCTCAGCAGTGATGCAGAACTTTATTTGATAGGTGATATGTCATGCTTATCAGTTTCTGTACAGCCTTCTGTGTCGTTATCAAGTGTAAATACATCATGCCTATTAATCCCTGATCAAATAGTTGCAATGCCCACAAAATAACTCAAAAGTAGCACAGGCATTGTCAGGTCTATTCCTGACAGCCTTTGATGGGGGTAGCTGCTGTGTTTTCCTGTTCTTTTTTCCCCCATATTCTTCCCCGGTTTGTCCCCCAGACCTCATGACTCCAGCACTCTGCCAGTCAAGACTGCAACCTGTCAGCAGTAGTTGATTCTCAGTGCTCTCTGCAGACATGCAGCTCACCACTGGGAATGTCAGAGCCCAATCACTTCCTGTTCACAGTTTTAAGCTGGTACTTTACAGTGCACCATAAACCTGACATGTGTAAATGCTGTAAGTAACTGGCTAACTTAAGTAAAGCATGTGTTTCAATATTGTATACATTATTAATACACAGTATACAGTTAGTGTGTACTGTACTTGAATGTCTCTTTTTTTGCATTAATGAATTCGACAATCACAATTAATTAAGGGACTTAATATAGCCTTAAGAGTATCCAGCAGCCTATTTAATAGAGCTCTGGATTGAGTTATTGTGCCTCCCAGGGTTCAGGTAAGTTACTGTTGTCTCCCTGGTGATTTTGTGTTCCAGCGAGCTTGGCAAAGGAGCAATGTAGGTTTTTGGTCTCACTCAACTCAACTGAGCCAAAAACTTCAAGATAAATTTTATACCAGAATACTTAATGGCATAGCGTTGTCGAGTTATTATTGGAAAACGTTTTACACACAGCATCTGTTTAAATTAATTATGTGAATTAAGGCACATACACTGTTAAAAAAAAAAAAATCTCATCAAATCACAAAAATATTGCAGGAGCTGGGCACCACTAAAATTAAATTAGAAAAAGGAAATTTTCTATTCTGTAAAAAATAAAATAAAATAAAATAAATTTTGTTGTCTCATCCAGTACTATTCAGGCCCGGCCCTGCTTTTTCTTCCAAGTTCAGAGGAGACCAAGAGTGATCAGGCGTGCTCAGGGTGTGAACTGTTAAGACAATTTGCTAATACTTGCAGGTGTTATATACTCCATCCATTTTCTTCTGCTTATCTGGGGTGGGGTCAAGGGGGCAGCAGACAAGCCCAGACCTCTCTCTCCCAGCCACTTCCTTCAGCTCTTCCAGGGGGACACAGAAGCGTTGCCAGGCCAGCCCAGCCCAGAGATATAATCTCTCCAGCTTTCAGATATACACTGCTCAAAAAAATAAAGGGAAGATCTGAATGAATAAAATATTCTCATTGAATACTTTGTTCTGTTCAAAGATGAATGTGCTGACAACAAAATCACACGAAAATCATCAATTGAAATCAAATTTATTAACCAATGGAGGCCTGGATTTGGAGTCACACACAAAATTAAAGTGGAAAAACACACTACAGGCTGATCCAACTTTGATGTAATGTCCTT